>JAQPPZ010010238.1:0-227721 GCA_028583015.1 Wollemia nobilis | reverse complement strand
GGGTACTTTTTGTTCCTTGTCACTATACTAATCATTCCCACAAATCCTTGCATGGGAAGATTCTCTCGCACCTCGTTAATCTGGAGAGGTGTGGCCTGTTCTTCATGGGTAGGCAAAGGGTCCTTGAATACCCCCATTTGTTGGTTATTGGGCGCTATGGGGTTGTCCACGGCCAATGTTTTATTGTCGATTAAATCTTGGATTAAGCCTTTGAATTTCCAACATCCATTTAAATCATGTCCCCTGTGCCTATGGAATCTACAATACAATTCCTCTCTATATCCCTTAGGCTTGGGGGCGTTAGGGTCGATAGTTTGGATTTCTGGCAAGGTGACTAAATTTGCCGCTGACAAGCGGTCAAATAGGGAGTCCCTTGACTCCGTGTAAGGGTTGAATTATCGCCTAGGGCGACGCTGCTAATTCTACTCATGTTTCTTATTGTCTTTTTCATAACTAGGAGGCACTGCCTGGTAATTAGCCTTTTGGGGCTGTATTTCTTACACAGTCTTGGGAGCATTTATCACAACTTGGTTAACCGCAGCGGGTTGTGATTGCGTATTCCCAGTCTTAGTGGTTTTATTCCACTCTTTCTTTTTAGGCTTGGCAATTGCGCCTTCACCTATCTTAATCTCTTCTATAACTCTGGCTTGCGCCAAAGCTTCTTCTAAGTCGTCGTATTGCTGTAGCAGCAATAGACCAGAGATTGATTTTAAGCAACTCCGTGCAAACATCTACGTAAGATCAAACATAGGGGGACGGTAGGGTAACCTAGAAAGAAAATCCCTCCAGTGATTCTCGTATGCTGTCATTGTTTCTTCCTCATATTGCCTGAGGCTACTCAGTGATGCCTTCTTCTTTGTGTTGAAAGCAAAGCATTCAAGAAACACATCTACTAATTGATCGAGATTGTTTATGCTGTGTTTGGGTAATTGTGTGAACAAATCCGAGGTAGGGCCTGTGAATGTGGTTATGAAAGTTCGAAGCAACAATGCATCATTATCTTGGATGCCAAAGCATTGACTTAGGAACCTTGTAACATGTTCTTGTGCGTCCTCTTCACCTTTAAAAACTGCCAATTGAGGCAAATTGAAGTGTTCGAGGTAAAGAGGTGTAGGCACTGAGGGATGCACTGGATGACTACGGAGTTGACGTAATGTGGGATTTTGATGCCCAGAAGCTTTTGTCTCCATAGACTCCAAATGCTCTAATAGTGCTTTGTACGCATCGAAAGATTTTATTTCTTCCTCTTTTGTTTTCTCCCGTGGTGAGTTATGGGAGACTGGAGGCCTATGGGGGGGTGGCCGAGTGGCAGCCCTCCCGCTTTGATGGGGCATTTTGGCCCGCTCTATGTCTGGTTCGTACTCTTCATAAACTTCTTGAGGAGTCTCTGGGCGAGACCTATGACCTTGATTGAGTCCCCGCTGAGGGTACCCATCATTGTTTCGGGGAGTGGCCTCCCTCTCGAGTCTATAAGGTCTCGGAGGCAAAACTTGACGAGGTCACGGAGACCTGTCTTGCACCCAAGGATTGTGCCTCTCATATTGTTCTTCTCTATGGGTGCGAGGGGTTGGCACCCTCTTAGGTAGCTTGTAGCGCAACTCATCCGCTTCGTGCTGCATGCGCTCTTTATTCAAGTGGTATAAGTACTCTAACTCTTGATGACCCTGCTCAAGATGCATGATTCGAGCTTGGCGAGCGGCATTTTTGGCGACTATCGGGTCAACTGGGTCTCCCCTCTTTTGTTGAGGAGGCTTGAATGTTTTGCCTATGTGTTTGCCTTGATCTTGATGGTCTAAAATTTCAATGGGTTGCTTCCCTTTGTCGGGGTAGGCGACATTTGCTTGAGGCTCTAGCCTTGATGTGTGATCATGATATCTGGCAGGCATAGAAACACAAGGTTCCCATGTTGTATGTTGTTCCCGAGGAATGCGATGATCTTCCTCGTACTCCCTTTCATGGGTGTGAAAGGGGTGGGCAAAGTTAGCTTGCCCTGTGTAAAGAGCCCTGTGCTTTGGATGTTGGTTTTCTATTCTGATGGGAGGTAAAGAAGAGACTTCATATCTATGTTGTCCCTCCAAATGGATAGTATGCCTCTCTAGCGCTTCATCACGCTGTGGCCATTCAAATCTAGCCTCAAGAGGCGGTTGTCTACCTACATTGGGATCTACATGTAAAGCGTCTTCTCAAAATGGGTTGTGTTGGATGGGCATACCCCAATGAGGAGGCTCCCAATAATTTCTTTTTGATGGGGTCTGATATGGACTCTCTTGTAGGCTAGAATGCCAAGGCGGTATGGCCAAATCCTCAGGGCTAAAGCGAAGGCGACTAGCGCCCTCTCTTTGTGCACCTTCCGCAGCGTTTGCCCTTGATTGGGCTTGGCTACGGGTGTACACCATTGTAGTGCTTCTCTAAATAGATTTTATCTTGTTTTATGATGATTTGTCTTTTGGGCTACACTAAGCAGAAATGAACACACTCATACACAAAATCGTGATTATCTCTTTTAAGGATTGGATAGTGTGTCCTAAACTGGTTTAGTGCATTTTGATGTTTTGTTATGTTTTTGCAAATTTTGGAAGAACGTTTAAATGCATAATGTTGGCTCATATGACTCCCATAAATGGTCGCCCCTTCAATATACCATTGTCGGACCGATATACCAACCTCTCTATATACCCGCCCTTACGAGAGGGAGACTATAGGTACGTGAGAGCAGATGGTACGTGGAACATAGGCGGTACGGAAGGGGGATTGTCCTGGTAATGACACCTACCATAGAAGACTTATCCTCGCGTGCATGGGAATCACACCAGAAACACTCGGTCAGCTTTCATCATGATTTATGTCTAACAACAGTGACAATCGGGGAAATGGATGCAAATCTAATCCAAGGTGGTGATGAACCCACCGTTGGTCTTGCTCAAGGGCTGGGGTTTTACGACCAGCGCCTTGGTTTAATTTATCGCATGAAGTGTGTGTGGTTCATTTTATGTAATAAAAATGAAACATGCAGCAAAAAGAAAGAGACTTTTCCTATGCTAAACAAACACTACAAACCGGAAAACAACAATTAAAAATTTGAAATTTGAATTTTTTTTTTTTTTTTAAGCAATTAAATAAATAAATAAAGCAAGAAAAATTTTATAAAGAATTTCTCTACCTTTCTTTTTTTTTTTTTTAAAATTAATTATTAAATAAATAATTACATAAATAAATAAATAAAGAAAAAAATTTTTTAAAAAATTTTTCTTTTTTTTTTTTTTTTTTTAAATTAATTATTAAATAAATAATTACATAAATAATTAAATAAAGTAAGAAAAATTTATGAAAATTCCTCTACTTTTAATAATTAAAAAAAAGTGAAAATAAAAAATTAAACCGTTACAGAAAATGACATAGACAGTTATAAACCGTTACCTCTTTCTGACCGGATTTGCTGTTTCTGGCCTTCGGCTTTTTAAAAAAAAAAAGTACCTGTTAAAACACAGCAAATCTGATTAGTTTCTGTGATTTAAAAATTTTGGGAACGGTCCCACCGTGATCGCCACTGAAAGCATGAGATTCCGGCAGAAAAATAGTATTAAGATGTAATGAAAAGCAACCAAACATATGTGATCGAATTAACCAAATATAAAGGAGAAAAGCAGGGGCACAACCCTTTATATTAATATGGTTCCAACCCGATTACAATAAGTCTCTTCAGTGACATATTCTCGGTTACAGTCATGATTAATAATATTCTTCTATTCGCATGCCCACATTCGAAACGGGCGGGCCAGTGTTGCCGCCGCTTATTGCTTGGTGAATCCTTGTTGTTTGTTGTTTCTCCTACGGTCAGAGAAACAATAAGAACGTTTAGTAGCACCTGTGACGTAAGATCAATATATAATGACAGAATAAATTAAAAATAGTATATAATGCGACATATGATGAATATGTAATAGGGTCGCAGATCATATAAGCAATGGTGAGATTCGAATATGTTTTTACAAAAGTGGTGTAGAGAACCACTGTCAGTGAACCAATGGGTCAAACTGCACTCGAATGAGACGTCTCCACCTGCAAGTTAGCGTGATATCGAAAACCACGAGAGCATAACAATATTCGATATGTATAAAGCGTGAACTGTTGATTTAATGCATTCAAAAATAGCATGTATTTGAAGAACGTAAAACGTATACTGTTATCTTAACACATTTGAAAATAGCAGGTATTCGAAAAATGTAAAACAACATATATTAAATTGACTAGGAACTTGCATGGGGTGCCCAAGCGGGCCGCCCCCGTTAAAGCTCGGTTTCAGCGCCAATCCACTAAGGAAGGGCCCGAAATCTATCAGGTTGTTATGTCATCGAATTAGTGGGATACAGTGATCCACTGTCGAGCATGGAAGTCAGATTCACACTTCTGAGAACCACCCACCAACCTCTCCTTGCAAGAGATTCTGGATGTGAAGAAAGAGAAATCCAGACTTGATGCAGTCGGGTATTCAAATGAACAGCACTTCGTTGTGTTTACAAAATGCTTCGTCGATCCTCTTTTACGTTGCATTTGAGCTAGTTTTTATAGAGGAATTTTGCCTCTGAAACATTAATGTCAAACCCTAAGTCCGCAGGTGCCGCTGAGATTTGACCTTTGTCAGGTGATTTATGAGGCATGGCTCACACTGAGATTGTCGTCGGGAACTCACATCAGCAGTTATGAGGCATGACCTCGGGCTGGATTTGTTGTTGAGACTGCTCGTCTCATTATTGCAGTTGGTGAAGTCCACCATTTTTTACAGACCCACGTGGTCTCTTTAAAAAAATGACACACAAGGGTGCCACATGGCGGTCATTCCTTGGATGTTTTAATGGCACCTCTTGAGTGGTCGAATGTCTGCCTTTGAACGTTGACTTTGACTGCTTCTGCCTTTGATGCCGAAGTGTCACGATATCGTGACACTTCGGTCGGGTCTTGGCTTGGGGACCGAAGTGTCGCGATATCGTGACACTTCGACTCGAGCTTTGGCTATAGGGCCCGAAGTGTCGTGATATCGTGACACTTCGGCCCGGCTTGGACTAAGGGCCCGAAGTGTCACGATATCGCGACACTTCGGCCCGGCTTGGGCATAGGGCCCGAAGTGTCGCGATATCACGAAACTTCGGCCCGGCTTGGGCAAAGGGCCCGAAGTGTCGCGATATCGCGACACTTCGGCCCGGCTTGGGCATAGGGCCCGAAGTGTCGCGATATCGCAACACTTCGGCCCGGCTTGGGCTAAGGGCCCGAAGCGTCGTGATATCGTGACACTTCGGCCCGGCTTGGGCAAAGGGCCCGAAGCATCGCGATATCGTGACACTTCAGCCCGGCTTGGGCATAGGGCCCGAAGTGTCGCGATATCGCGACACTTCGGCCCGACTTGGGCATAGGGCCCAAAGTGTCACGATATCGTGACACTTCGGCCTGGCTTGGGCATAGGGCCCAAAGTGTCGCGATATCATGACACTTCGGCCCGGCTTTGGAAAAGGGGTGGAAGTGTCGCGATATCGCGACACTTCAGCTCGGGTTGGGCATAGGGCCTGAAGTGTCACGATATCACGACACTTTGGCCCGGCTTTGGCAAAGGGCCGAAAGTGTCACGATATCACGACACTTTGGCTCGGGTTGGGTAAGGGGCCCGAAGTGTCACGATATCGCGACACTTCGGCCCGGCTTTGGCAAAGGGCCGAAAGTGTCACGATATCGTGACACTTTGGCTCGGGTTGGGTAAGGGGCCCGAAGTGTCGCGATATCGCGACACTTCGGCCCGACTTTGGCAAAGGGCCGAAAGTGTCGCGATATCGTGACACTTCGGCTCGGGTTGGGCAAGGGGCCCGAAGTGTCGCGATATCACGACACTTCGGCCCGGCTTTGGCAAAGGGTCGAAAGTGTCACTGTATCGTGAAACTTTGGCTTGGGTTGGGTAAGGGGCCCAAAGTGTCGCGATATCACGACACTTCGGCCCGGCTTTGGCAAAGGGCCGAAAGTGTCACGATATCGTGACACTTCGGCTCGGGTTGGGCAAGGGGCCCGAAGTGTCGCGATATCGTGACACTTCGGCCCGGCTTTTGACGGAGGCTTTGCTTTGAAGACTTTGTCTTGCTTTGAAGTTTGCTTCAGAGGTTTGAGGTTTGAGGTTTGAGGTTTGTTAAAGGCTTAAAGGCTTGCTTTAGATTAAAGGCTTTAAAATGACCAACTTTGCTCTGCTCATTTTTTGACCTTCCAAACTGCTGTGCAAGTGGCTAGGACCACTGTTTGACCTCTAAGGGCTGCCCTAAAAGCTGTGTATGTCAATGTGATCAGTGTTTGTAGTCACTTAATCGAATTGGTGCTATTTTGGTGTCTACAGGACCCACCAAAGCTGATCCTAGACTAGAGAGACAGGGCAGTCCACTACCAACTCTAGCCATAGGACTCACAGGACTAAAAGGACACAATTATTCTAGTACTCATAGATCCAGCTCGCAGAGGATCCACAAGGATGGTAGGGGTGATGGTGGTGACTCAAAGGCTAGGGGTATAGGCCCTTAGTACAGATTTTAGATATACTTTGTTGTACTATTTTTGAATGTAATGTCGAGGACCTACACAATTGTAGCCTATGGGTATTTTGATGTACCTCTATGTATCTATGGACACATTTATATGTATGAGATATTAATAATTTTGTCTCATTATGTGTACTTGTATATTTTTCATTTTATGTTTATGTTATGCACATGGATGTAGATGTTCATATTGATAATATGCTTAGATGATGTGATGTATGGATGACATGCACTAGATAGCTATTTAATTTTATGATGATGATATTATGCAGTGATCTAGATGCTTATATGTGTTATTTATGATGGATGCATATGGATGTGATGTTTACTTTTAAATGTATATTTAATTTTGTTGTATTGTATGCATTTAATTTATGACAATGTCATGATATGCTGGTGTAATGAATGTAATGCATTATTTACACGATGATAATCTAATGTAAATGAACCTGCATGTTTTAATAATTTAAAACATAAGGAATGAATGTGATATATGTTTAACAATATAATGGAAGACACCACATAATTTATGACAATCATGGATTGTAGTTGCTTTATCTCTTTATGAAAGATAATACACCCATATGTGATATGTAATGATGTATGTTTTCTATTCATAAGATTTTTTAAATTAAAAGAATATGTATGATATAATTAGTGGTCGTCTAAATATCATTTTTGACATCCATCCAGTATCTAATCATATAATACAAATAATTCTAATAAATAAACTCTTATAAAAAGAAGTTGATGTTTGATGATTGCATTTGAAATTTTTATTGTTGCTATTTGGGAATTTTTTAGGTTTACCATGAAACTCAAACACCCTAGTTTGACTGATCAAAAGTTATATATTGACCAAACTAGACTTCTAAAATGTAAGGCTTTTGCTAGGATAGGCCCTAACTGTTCATTATCCCTGTATGTGCAAATGGATATATTAAGATAAGGCATAAGCATACCCCGATGCCAGGCAGGTTTCTTTCATCCCATTGCTAAGATTGGGGGTCCGCAAATGTTTATCCAATCCTAAGCCTAGATTTCAGTTGGACTATACCACTAGGCGATAAAGGACATCTAAAGCTAGCTCTTCCACATTTAAACATTGGTTTGTATATAAGTGAGGTGCTAATGCATCAGATATATCGTCATGCATAAGGTATAGTGGTGCTAGAAATTCCATGGATTCAAGTTCACTCCCTTCTTTTCTTCAAATTTTCAAGATACTTGCTCATACAAAGTGATAAAAATCACTATTTATTTTTGTACTTTAGTGATAAAAATAATTTTTTATTTTGTACTTTCATTTTTCTTGAGCAAGGGATTTGATACTAATTTCATATCCTTTGTACGATTTGTCTTCATTTGACTTGACCTTTTGGAATTTACATTTGATAATTTGCTTCAAAAACTTCCTTTGCGGTTTTACTTTGGGGAAACTATTTTTGGTATATCGATTGAGGATATCGATCTTATAATATCAATATGGGATATCAATTTGGGATGTTGATCTATGATATCGATATAGGGTATCAATCTTGAGGATTTATGTGGGATATCACTCTGGGATATTGCTCATTTTATCATAAGCAAGGGATTCTGGGTAAGGAATGAACATGTCCTTTTGCCAATTACCAATATTTCCAATATTGTCTGCATAGGGGGATAAGCAAGAATAACTCTTGTCACCTCAAGATACCTATTCCTACTTCGTGGCTTTCATATTCCCATAGTACTTATTAGGATTGTTTAATTTTTTTATTAGTGATAGAATTGTGATATGCTAAGGGCTACACTAACTAGACCTGAACTACAAAAGCAAAGAAAGCTTTCTATCAACTCTTGATAAGACCTCGAATAACCAACAAACCCTAGTATATTCCTCTTAGCAACATTATGGGTTGTGTTGAAAAACATAATTTCTCATATGAATGATGGATTATGATAAATGCAGATATGCATGATTGAAACACAAACGAGACGTCATTTGTAAGACTAAAAAACATAATAAATCCTACTATGGAATGCAACAAATGCAATATGATGAAGTGGATGCATGTGTAAATGAAAGTGCATAATGCAAATGCAAATATTTTTGGATTTTATGCTTTACCAATTTTTATGGATTTTATTGCTTTTATTTTTATTTTTTGTAGAAAACATCCCAAAAGGGATGCCACTTTTGGGTAAGACCCAAGGATGCAGGGGTATCCATTCCGCAAAAAATGCCCAGGACTCGGACCTGGCCTACCACCTTTGACACACTCAAGGAGCAAACAAACACACAAACCCAATTAAAAATAAGCAAATACCAAAAAAAATAATAAAATAAAATAAAAAACATGCTCCTTGAGTGTGTCAAAAACAAAATCATAACCAAACACGCACAATAAAATAAAATAAACCACAACACAAACCACATAGAAAAACACAAGAAATACATAACAAAACATAGACAAGACAAAAACAACATAACACTACAAAGACATAACCCAAAAAAAAAAACAAGAAAAATAAACACAATCAAAACCTTAAAAATTAAAAAATTAAACAAAAATAAAAATAAAAAACAACCAACAACAGAAAATTAAAAAAAAATGAAAAATATAGAAAACACTCACCCATAAAAACATGAAATAACACAAACAAAGAGAAACCCAAGAACAAAAACGAAAAAAAAACACAAGAACAATAACAAAAAACATTAAAAAAAAAACAAAACAACAAAAACACAAGAACAACAAAAGACAACACAAAGAACACAAAAACAAAACAAAATAAAAAAACCCACCAACCTTAAAAAACTAAACAAAAAAAACAAAAAGGAAAAAAGAAATAAAAAAAGAACAAAACAAAGACCTATCTAGACCATAAGACTATTAAGGCAAGAATCAACAGAGGAAACAAAATAAAGAATAGAATGAGCTAGGGAACTAAAAAAAATTGAATGAACCAAAGAGAAACAAAAAAAAAAAAAACACAAGAAGAAACTAGGTACCTTTAGAACTGGAGCCATCCAAAGAAATGATAGAAAGAAGAGCTTCCCTAATTTGAGAAGCCCACCATATAGGAGGGTGGCCATAACAAGTAAGATCACCTTTGTCCAAAGCCCAATTAGCTAAAGAATCAACACTCTTGCTTTGATCTCTGACCACATGATTATAATCAACTTTCAAAAATCCCATCTGGATTAACTAAATCTTCTCAATAATTATTTTTATTCTCCAATCCACCTTATGATTCTTAGAAGGATTATTCAAGAGATTAATCATAAGTTGAGAGTCAGACTCAACTAACACCTTTTCCCATCCAACCTTAGTAGCCTCCTAAAGACCTCTGAGGATACCATACCCCTCAGCAAGGTTATTGGAAAGAATACCCAAATTCTCAGCAAAAGTAAAAACCAGGGAGCCATCTGAAAGTCTACCAATTCCTCCCACACTGGATTTTCCAGGGTCCCCTCTAGAGGCTCCATCAGTATTGACTTTTCCAAAATCCTTAGGAGGAGGTTGACAATTTCTATTCCTATCCAATTTACTAATACTCACATTCCATTTAAGATGGTTTCCCTTAGAAGGTTTAATTTTCAATCTTTGCATCACTTGATCCCATATTTTGTGGGAGTTTTGGGGGTGATTAAGGAGATGATGGACTGATTCAACTAAGTTGGCTATGGTCTTTTGCCAAATATAGTGAATATCCTTCCTATCTTGATTAAAAAATTGATTGTTCCTTTCATTCCAAATATTCCAAAGAAGGTACCTAGGTGTTGTAGGTGAGTTGGAGAGGAGAGGGCAATCCTCCAAGGGAGGTCCCAGGTTCGAATCTCCACCCTACCAAAAAGCTGAATTGGGTACCCAAAATCCAATTGATAATGTTGGTGCGGGTAGGGTTGGGTGCGACCCCGAGTGACTTTGACAATGTAGAACCCCCTGTTCATGGTATCTTAGACCAAGGCAGACCCGCAAAGGGTTTTTCGCTTAAAAAAAAAAAAATTCCAAAGAAGGATGGTAGAACCCATCCAAACTAACTGCCTAATAAAATGATCAACACCCTCTTGATTAGGCCAATCCCTCCAAAGCTGTTCAAAAGTAAAAAAATTGGACCACTGTAAGCCAAGTAAAGTGGCCATTCTCCTCCATAGCTTAGAGGCTAAAGTACACTCAATAAAAATATGGTTGATATTTTCTACATTCTCTTCACACATTTCACATCTAAAAGGGCCATGAAAACCATGCTTCATAAGTTTCTCACCAGTAAGCACCCTACGATGCAATAAAAGCCAATTAAAGAACCTCACCTTAGGCCAGAGCTTTTGAGCCCGCAATTGAGAAAATATGTCAGAAGAATGGTTGGGATTATTATGGCATAAGATCAAATAACCTTAAGCAACTGAATACTCACCCTTAGTAGTGTTGTTCCATCAAAAAAATATTTTTCATGGGACCAAGAGAGGGATCTCATATGAAGGATGCCTTGGATATCTTGTCTTTGCCTTTCTAGGATTTGAATAGGCTAGTCCTCAATAGGGATCCAATATCTACCAACCCTTGAATTACCAGTATGGTACCGATAGTAATTAGATACCTTTATCCAATTAGCTCGGTGAAGCTCCTCCATCCAAGGCCTCCAGTTGAGAAACTGAGTTATCAAAGGCTTGTGACCATCCCAAGAATCTGTCCAAAAATTTGCATGTTGACCATTATGAATGATCCAAAATAATTTTTTCTTAACCAAATCCTCACCAGTCTTAAGAACTGCTAAAATGGGATAACCTTTGGAAGGAAGTTGATAGCGAACAAGGTCTTCAGGACTTTTGTTCTCAGCATATTTAGCATGGAGATTATTGGCCCAAAGAGCATTAGGGTTATGCAACATCCTCCAATATATTGTAGCAGCTAAAGCTTTGTTGTTATTAATTTAAGACCTTAAACCTAACCCCCATTCACTCTTAGGAAGACATAAAGTATCCCATTTCACCAAGGCCCATTTTCTTTTCTCCTTAATACCACTCCAAAGGAAATGATGACTGATTTGATCCAATTCTCGAAGAATAGCCTTTGGAATATTCAAAACGGAAGAAACATAAATAGGAATAGCTTGAAGGACTGATTTTACCAAGGTGATTCTACCCCCATAAGAAAGCCACTTGTTGGTCCACTTTCTAATTTTCTTCTTGACTTTGTCCAACAACCAATTCCAATATTTATTTTTTTGCCTTTGAATATTTATGGGAATACCTAAATAAGTGATTGGAAGAGAGGTCTTCTTATATTTTAGCTTATCCAAGACCATGGATTCCTGTCTAGCAGAGCAGTGAAATAAAATAACTTTAGATTTGTGTTCATTGATCAACTGCCTAGTAGCCTTAGAAAAATAGCTAATGATTTGCTTAATATTATAAGCTTCCTTAACTGTAGCTTTACCTAAAATAGTAGAGTCATCCAAAAATTGAAGATGAGAGATAGGTCTAGCTCCATGAGCAATGGTAACTACCTCAAGGGTTTTGTTTTCCCTCTTTTTGGTTATAGTCCTACCCAAGCATTCAACAAGAATGATGAATAAATAAGGGGATAGCGGGTCACCTTGCCTAATACCTCTGGAAGCTAGGAAAGACTGAGAAGGACTACCATTGATAAGAACTAAGTAGGAAACTGAAGAGATACATCCTATAATCCAATCCATCCAATCCTTAGAGAAACCAAATTGCCTCAAAACTTTGATATGAAAGTGCTAATCCACTCTGTCATAAGCTTTGGATAAGTCTAACCGAATGAACATGGAAGGAGAATTTTGCATATCCATGGAATGGATGGCTTCCTGAGCAAGAACTATCTCATCTACTATTTGACGTCCTTCCACATAACCCCCTTGCTCTGGGGAAATAATCTTATATAAAATAGGCTTCAACCTTTCTTCCATGATTTTAGTAATGATTTTGAGAAGAACATTACATAAAGCAATAGGTATAAAAGCTGAGATATGATCAACCTCTTGAACTTTTAGAACAAGAGTAATATAAGTTTTATTGATAACCTTAAAAATTTCTTTGGCTTTCCTGGCTTCTTCCACCACCTCTAATAAATCAACATGAAGGATATCCTAGAACTCTTGGTAGAACTCAATAGGAAAACCATCAGGACCTGGGGTTTTCCCTTTTTGCATTTTAAAAACTACTTGTTGAAGCTAATTGATAGTAACAGGAGCGATAAAAATAGAGTTCTCAGAAGTGATAAGATAAGGGATTGCTTGAAGAACATTATATTGTGAGGCTGAGTCAAGGGGATTAGCAGCAAAAATATTGGAAAAGTAATCAACAACAATAGAGTTCATGCCATCCCAAGTATAAACAACATCTCCAGAATCTGATTTTAAGGAAGAAATAAAGTTGTGAGATCTTCGAGCTAGAAGATATTTGTGGAAAAAATTTGTGTTTCGATCACCTTCTTTGAGCCATTGAATTCTAGATTTTTGCTTCCATAAGATTTCTTCTATTTTTTCCCATTCCTCTAACTGAGTTGTGAGCTTAATTTCATCTATACTTCTCTTCTCTGTGAGGCCATCTAAATGGATTTTATTATTCAAATTTTCAAGATGAGCAATAACTTCATGTTTTTTTTATGAACATCCCCAAACTCTTTCTAGTTCCAAGTCTTGATTTTGGATTTAATGTATTGCAGTATTTTGACAAAATAGAACATCTTAGTCCCATGCCTAGGTTTACCTTCCTTCAACCATTGTTGCACATGAGGTCTGAAGGAAATGTCTCTAAGCCACATTAATTGAAAATGAAAAGTAGAGAAACTCACATTGGTTTTCCACATTTCCACCATGACTGGCCAATGATCCGAACCAGCATTATTAAGAGTCTTCACTTTAGGAATGTGACCATGGATTAAGAAATTTTCAGAGAGCAAAAACCTTTCCAATCTCTCCATTATACAAGCTAAGCCTTGCCTTATGTTAGACCAAGTCATAAGGCCATTATCTGGTTTGGATATCCACAAGATGGAGGTTTGCAATATATTCGCTCATGAGGTCAGTGCTTTTGTCCAAATTTTTATTTCCCCCCTTTTCTCATCTAGAGAGAGGATGGTATTGAAATCTCCTCCGATCAAGATCCAAGCATTAGGAAAATGAGAGATAATATGAGTAATATCCTTCCACTATCTTCTTTTTTCCTCCAAAGAAGTCGGAGCATAAACAGTAATGTAGAGCATAATTTGGTTGGAATGTCTACTTTGAATAGCTATAGCCAACAAACCCCAACTACCAACCATATGGTGAATAACTACCTCTTTTGGATCCCAAATACAAGCAATGCCACCCGAAGTCCCTTTGGAACTGAGGGAAACCACTTTTCTAGCTGGCCAAATTTTACTGGCAATTAAGTCCATATCCTCCATTGACATCTTAGTTTCTTGAAGGAAAACAAGATGTGAATGATTTACCCGAATCATTCTTCTAATTTCATTTTGTTTTGAAAGACTCCATTTGAGTCCTCAAATATTCCAAGTGATGATCTTCATTAATACCAAGTCTAAAAAAGTTGGGAAGGGCATTAATCTTACCTTCCTCTACAAGCTTTTCACCTTCTTTTACCATATGATATTGATTGGTCTTGCGACCTAATTTTTGATTAGAATCCATATTCAATTTTTTTTCCCTATTTCTTGACTTATTCCAATTGAATCTGAGATGGCTTCTAACCTTGAAGAATGCTCGTACACAACCAAAATTTTACTAGATGGTTCAATAGAGTCTATATTGGGACCTGCATTATTTGAAGTTTTGACATTTGAAATATTGTTTTTCTTGTGTAAATCTTCTCCTTTTTTTTTCTATTGAAAACCTTTGATTTGTTGGTTTATCTTTGAGTTCTTCCCTTCATATTTAAATTGTGTTTCTAAGATTTTAGTACTATTATAGATAGAGCATCCTGTGGAGCTATCCCTAGAGATCACTACTATTATAGATGCTCATTAGTGTTATGCTACGTACTAGCCTTGGGAGCAGGAGGGGTTTAAAAGTAGGTCTCACACAGGAGACTTGACTTAATACATTGATCGATTCACCCAAGTTCATTATGATGATATTGAGTGGCACCCCTACATGGATTGCCTAGCATGGACTGAGGTATCTAGATACCTATATCAGGTGCACAAGGACAAATGGATCATCGGCCACAAGGTCGAGTGACACGAGTACCACTATTTTTATCATATTCTATGATAGTTCAAGATTCAGAAGGATGTCCTAGATATGCCTACTATCTATAGACACCTAATCCTATAGAGGGACCTCACTAGGCCTCAAATTACTCCTCTAGGATAGGAGGATGATGATTTCTAGGAGTCAAGCCAGAGGGATGCAAGTACCACTCCTGATTATGCCAGATGGTGGATTGATATTCAGTGGCACGAGAGGGGACCTCTCGATTGCCTAGCTAGAGGATTTGTTGTAGAGGGTGTTTATGGCATAGAGGTGGATCCCCATGGACGCTGCACTTGGTATAGGATAGAGGGTGACTAGGGTACCACAGAGGAGACCTCACAGGTAGATGCAAAATAGGAGGGTCTCTAGGATGGTGAGGTAGAATATAAAATGAGATTGGGTAGCTATGGTTATAGGTACCTAACATGCAGAGTTAGGTGGGTAGGCTGCATACCTAGATTTTACATCAAAATACATCTATCGCCACACCAGAGGCAAAGCTATCTCATAGCGAGATGCAGCTACAACAGGCTCAGGAGGAGAGGATAGCTCTCTAGGCATAGGTAGATTTAACAAGTACGAGGATCACACAACTCATAGGTTATTGAGATGTGGCACAGGTACAATTGAGTGCTATCACTATTGAGAGGGACCTACTAAGGAAATAAATGGGGGCCCCTCTACTACACAGGCTATGATGCCACCTTCGATAGCACCATCATCTCTACTACCAATAGGTCATGATCCTATGGAAGATATCTGGAGGTTCCATTCCCTCATGGAGAAGGGAAATGAGTGAGATACAAGTCGTGCAACTCACATATCTCAAATCACATACTGGAGGGCTATATCAAGTTGATTTATGGGGAGGTTCCAATGAATACATAGACTATAGGGACCCACCAAAGCTGATCCCAGACTAGAGAGATAGGGTAGTCCACTACCAGCTCTAGCCATAGGACTCACAGGACTGAGAGGACATAATTATTCTAGTACTCACAGATCCAGCTTGTAGAGGAGCCATAGGGATGGTAGGCGTGATGGCGGTGACTCAAAGGCTAGGGGCATAGGCCCTTAGTACAGATTTTAGATATACTTTGTTGTACTATTTTTGAATGTAATGTCGAGGACCTACACAATTGTAGCCTATGGGTATTTTGATGTACCTCTATGTATCTATGGACACATTTATATGTATGAGATATTAATAATTTTGGCTCATTATGTGTACTTGTATATTTTTCATTTTATGTTTATGTTATGCACATGGATGTAGATGTTCATATTGATAATATGCTTAGATGATGTGATGTATGGATGACATGCACTAGATAGCTATTTAATTTTATGATGATGATATTATGCAGTGATCTAGATGTTTATATGTGTTATTTATGATGGATGCATATGGATGTGATGTTTTCTTTTAAACGTATATTTAATTTTGTTGTATTGTATGCATTTAATTTATGACAATGTCATGATATGCTGGTGTAATGAATGTAATGCATTATTTACACGATGATAATCTAATGTAAATGAACTTGTATGCTTTAATAATTTAAAACATAAGGAATGAATGTGATATATGTTTAACAATATAATGGAAGACACCACGTGATTTATAACAATCATGGATTGTATTTGCTTTATCTCTTTGTGAAAGATAATACACCCATATGTGAGATGTACTGATGTATGTTTTCTGTTCATAAGATTTTGTAAATTAAAATAATATGTATGATATAATTAGTGGTCGTATAAATATCATTTTTGACATCCATCCAGTATCTAATCATATAATACAAATAATTCTAATAAAAAAACTCTTATAAAAAGAAGTTGATATTTTATGATTGCATTTGAAATTTTTATTGTTGCTATTTGGGAATTTTTTAGGTTTACCATGAAACTCAAACACCCTAGTTTGACTAATCAAAATTTATATATTGACCAAACTAGACTTCTAAAATGTAAGGCTTTTGCTAGGATAGGCCCTAACTTTTCATTATCCCTGTATGTGCAAATGGATATATTAAGATAAGGCATAAGCATACCCCAACGTCAGGCAGGTTTCTTTCAGCCCGTTGCTAAGATTGGTGGTCCACAAATGTTTATCCAATCCTAAGTCTAGATTTCAGTTGGACTAGACCACTAGGCGATACAGGACATCTAAAGCTAGCTCTTCCACATTTAAACATTGGTCTATACATAAGTGAGGTGCTAATGCATCAGACATATCATCATGCATAAGGTATAGTGGTGCTAGAAATTCCATGGATTCAAGTTCACTCCCTTCTTTTCTTCAATTTTTCAGGATACTTGCTCATACAAAGTGATAAAAATCACTTTTATTTTTGTACTTTAGTGATAAAAATAATTTTTTATTTTGTACTTTCATTTTTCTTGAGCAAGGGATTTGATACTAATTTCATATCCTTTGTATGATTTGTCTTCATTTGACTTGACCTTTTGGAATTTACATTTGATATTTTGCTTCAAAAACTTCCTTTGTGGTTTTACTTTGGGGAAACTATTTTTGGTATATTGATTGAGGATATCGATCTTATAATATCAATATGGGATATCAATTTGGGATTCTGATCTATGATATCGATCTAGGGTATCAATATTGAGGATTGATGTGGGATATCACTCTGGAATATTGCTCATTTTATCATAAGCAAGGGATTTTGGGTAAGGAATGAACATGTCCTTTTGCCAATTACCAATATTTCCCATATTGTCTGCACAAGGGGATAAGAAAGAATAACTTTTTTCACCTCAAGATACCTAGTCCTACTTCATGGATTTCATCTTCCCATAGTACTTATTAGGATTGTTTAAATTGTTGATTAGTGATAGAATTATGATATGCTAAGGGCTACACTAACTAGAACTCAACTACAAAATTAAAGAAAGCTTTCTATCAACTCTTGATAAGACCTCTAAGTATGGTTGAATAACCAACAAAACCTAGTATATTCCTCTTAGCAACATTATGGGTTGTGTTGAAAAACATAATTTCTCATATGAATGATGGATTATGATAAATGTAGAGATGCATGATTGAAACACAAATGTGATGTCATTTGTAAGACTGAAAAACACAATAAATCCTACTATGGAATGCAACGGATGCAATATGATGAAGTGGATGCATGTGTAAATGAAAGTGCATAATGCAAATGCAAATATTTTTGGATTTTATGCTTTACCAATTTTTATGGATTTTATTGCTTTTTTAATTTTTATGGATTTTGAGCCTTTATATTTGACCCAACGGCGAGGAAATGTCGTTGAAACATTTAAATTAACCAAGTGATTTTTCAAAAAATGCTTGGGGCTTTTAGGTTTACCAAAGGGATTATGAGCACCTTTGGAGATTTTAGGGATGACCAAGCGGTTCTTAGGAACCCTTGGAGCCTTTTGGGATTGACCGAGTTGTTTTAAACAAACCCTGAGGGCCTTTAACTGACATGACCAAGTGGTTTTTGGAACCCTTGGTGCATTTTGCTATTCTCTCAAGCATAAAACACCTTAATATGTATCATATTAATAGTTTAAGGCTCTTCAACACCCCCTAGTGACGTTAGACGATACCTAGACCAATATTTTTAGATATGATATAAGGTCCTAGCCAATTACCTCGAATTTTTCTCACATATTAGGTGGTAAATTAGAGTTATTTTGGTTCTCTTTTAGCACAAGATCCCCAACTTCAAAGTATATCTAATGGAATTTGTTATTGTAATCTCATTTTAATCGCTCTTGATAAATATAGAGATGCTCCATGGTATTCATGTGATGTTCATCAAGTAGAATCGATTGATCTAGGTGAGCTTGCCACGCGGTGTTGTCATCAATGAAATATTTTAATGTGATGCACAGTGTTGGAATTTCCAAATCTAAGGGCATAATGGCCTCAGCACCATATACTAGTGAAACTGGTATTGCCCAATTGGGCATCTGAATTCCAGTCCTGTAAGCCCATAATGCAAGGGGTGGCTGGATATGCCAATATTTATGGTTTTCTTGGACCATATTTTTCAAGATAGCCACCACTATCTTGTTTGAGGCCTCAGCTTGCCTATTTTCCTACGTATAATATGGAGTCACAAAAATGTGTTTGATTCTATACTTAGACATCAAAGCTCTCAAAGTTTTGTTCTTAAATGATGTTCCATTATATAAAATTATCTTGGATGAAATCCCAAAATGACATATGATATGCTTGAGTATAAACTTTGCTATGCGAGCTCCATTCATCGTTGTTAAGGGTAGTGCTTCCACCCATTTGGTAAACTACTTAGTATCCATAATAATAAAATTATGTCAACCCTATGATAAAGGAGAGATCTTACCGATAAGATCTAATCCCCATTGAGAAAATGTTCAAGCTGCTTGAATGGGATGTAAGGCCTATGATGGCAAGTGCATAATATTAGCATGTTGACATTTGATGCATTTATTGAAATAAACATTGCACTCCTTATCCATAGTGGGCCAATAGTAACCCATTTGAAGGATGTTCTTGATGATGGTCATGCCATTGAAATGGCCACTGCACGTACCATCATGAGCTTATGAAATCACCCAAGATACCTCTTAGGGCTCTAGACAATGAAGTAGAACTCCATCATAGCCTCCTCAATAAAATATATCTCCTAGAAAGACATATTTAGTCGCTTTATGCTTGAATGTGTGCTTTGCAACATGCAAAAATCCCTCTAGGATCAAACTAAGTTTTAAGAAGACTTGGATTTGCAACATCCAGCTCTGGTAAGCCTTAGCTTTGACTGCCAAGATGACTTGCTCCCCTTGCGTATATACATGTGCAAATGTAAACTAGGAAAAAACCTTGTGGTGAATGGTAGTACCACTCCCTATCAAAATTTGAGAGGTTAATGACCCCCAAGGTGCCTTCTTTAGAAATTCTTCAACTCTGTAGAACCATTTAGAATTTGGCTTCATGCGAATCATGTTGATTGACTCTTTATTATCAAAGGCTTCATGCTCCGCTGTAGGATGTGAGAGCATTTTAACATGGACGGTAGTAAAATCGACATATGGATTATGAGGGATTACGGATCCCAAATATGCCATGGTGTATACAAACCTATTTTATAAATGAGGGATTGCATCGATGTCATACCATTCCAATTTAGCCAAATATGTAACAACAATATCTTTATAAGATTTTAACATGGGACATCAGCATTGAAATATCCCCTTAACTTGGTTGACTATGAGCAAGGAGTCACCAAATATGTTTAATATTTCAATGTTCATGGCGATGGATGTATGGAGGCCTAGTAGTAGGGCTTCATATTTAGCGTTGTTGTTGGTGAAAGGAAATTCTAATTTGATCAAGGGTATTGGAGCTCCTTGCAGCATGACAAACACTATTCCTACATCATCCCCTTGCTCGTACTTTGAACCTTCAAATAACAAGGTCATATCAATAATATTCTCTAGTTCTTTAGGTTCAAGAGCCTTGTATACGATGAAAACTGCATCATCTAGAATCTCAATGGTCATAGGCCTACTATTTGATAGTGATGCCTCAACCATATGATCAACTATGACTTATCCCTTAATGGAATTTTTTCTTATGAATTCCAAATCAAATTTTGTCAGTAGCATGATCCACTTTGTAGTATGTGTATTATGATATGTTTTTATCATCATAAACTGCAAGGGATTTTGTTTTGATATTACATATGTCGTATGACTTAGCATATAGTGTCACAATTTCTTTGTAGCAAACACTACTGCTAAACACAACTTTTTTACATATGCATATCCAACCTCATAGCTCACAAAGGTTTGACTAATATAATATATGGCATGTTCTTTGCCTTGCATATTATTTTGGGCTAACATGGTCCCTAATGCAAAGTTAGTTGTTAATATATATAGTAGAAATGGCACATCTAGCCTTGGTGTAGCTAATACTGGTGGCATCGCCAGGTATTGTTTAATTTTAGTAAAGGCTACTCGATAGTCCTTGTCCCAATTGAATGAGACCCCTTGTGTAGTAGTCGATTCATGGGTCGATATTTAACTGATAATTGAGCGATAAATCACTTTATTGATGCTACTTTGACTTGTAGACTTCTTAATTAATTTATGTTTGATGGAGGACGCATCTCTAGAATAGCCTTGACCTTTGCTAGGTTGACTTCGATGCCTCACTTTAAAATGATGAACCCTAAGAGTTTTTCTAAAGTTACGCAAAACACACACTTATTAGGGTTAAACCTAACATTATGCTCTA
Organism: Wollemia nobilis; assembly: GCA_028583015.1. Lineage (NCBI taxonomy): Eukaryota > Viridiplantae > Streptophyta > Pinopsida > Araucariales > Araucariaceae > Wollemia > Wollemia nobilis. Next base: position 206,661 of record JAQPPZ010010238.1, on the reverse strand, counting down.
TCAAGTGATCGAAGACGTTACTTAAGACCTCTACATGCTCAGAATGCAGTAATGACTTAACCAATAAGTCATAAATATAATATTCTAGAATCTTATGCATATAGTCATGAAAGATGTATATCATAGCCCATTGATATGTGGCACCAACATTTTTAATACCAAATGGCATAAATTTATAGTAGAATATCCCCCATGGCATTATAAATGTGGTTTTATGATGGTCTTTGGGCTTAATACAAATTTAATTATATCTAGAAAAATCATCCATCAGGGAGAGCATATCATGACCTAGATTTGCATCTACAAGAGCATCAATATTCAGCAACAAAAATGAATCCTTTGGTGTTGCCTTATTCAAGTTTCTAGAATCTATAAAAATATGAATTCATCCATCAGGTTTTCCTACAAGAACCATATTGGATACCCATTTGGGATAGTCGATGGAGATTACAAACTCTACATCCAATAGCTTTTGCAATTTTTCCTTCACCATTAAGGCTACTGTTGTATACATATTTTTTAGCTTCTACTTGACTGGATTCCTTGATAGGTCTAGAGAAAGGTTATGGGTAACCAGTTTTGGGTCTATACCTGGCATATCTTTGTAAGTCCAAGCAAAAATATTAGGTCTCTCTTTCAGTAGAGGGATAAGGTTGGCACACTCATCGGGAGTGAGACTCTCTCAAAATTTAACCTTCCTTGGATTGGTGGGATCATTACTGATATTCACATCAAAGGTTTCCTCTACTGACATGTGTGATCCCTCCTCAAGATGATGAGGCGTAGGGATCAAATGGATGTCATCGGTTGGGTTTATAGGTTTTGCATTGGAAGCATCCTCAGCATGATAGATATCATAAGCATAGTCTGGCATAAAATGAAATAGTTGTAGTATTTCTTCATTAGGGAAGAAATCTTCAGGCTCAATAGGTGAGTTAGCATGATCCCAGTTGATAACAACTACATTTAAATGCAATGGTTTGGATGGATCGGTTGGATTGTGAAGTGGAGTGGTCAAATAAATGGAGACCATATTAATGGAATGGAATTTATCTCCAAGACCACATGGACAAACATCTACATCATCAATATAACTCCCATACCTGGGATCTGGCTCTATTAGTAGGGGCACAAATGGGTCCTCCTTGTGTGGGCTATGGATTAATGGATCCTCTCTATGCACTGATTGCAATATTAGATCATTCAGTTCAATGAGATCCATGTACATAGGTGGTTTGGAAAATACCATGTGATGGATCACATCAAATTTCGGTTGTATTATTCTAAGGTGAGGATTCAAATTTATCTCTTTGTGAATGTCCTTAGCCATATATGGTGTATTATGATAGCATAAGTAGGGAGGTCCTTGGTAGGCTCTCTCTAACTCATATTCTTTATGGATATTTTAATACAAGCGCTCATTTGCCCCCACTAGAATTGAAAATTCTAGAAAATATGGCCCCATATAGGCTATATCCTAATCACTATCGTTGTTGTCTGGTAAAATCGGGTACAAGTGCTATAAATATGATACTGCCTCATAAACTAGCTCAGCCTCATCCCCCTAATTATCATGGGGTGAGGACTCACTACCCACCAAGATATTATCATGATACATATTGGGTGACTCTATAGTGATGTAAGACACCATCTGACTATCCCTCTAAAATGCAGAAGGATTAGGGTGATATCGGTTGAAATCCACATCATCCCCTAGACTAAGGTATAGGTGATCTAAGGATGCTACAAGTAAATCATCATGTCCTCGTATTTGTAACCCTAGCCCAAATATCAGTTGCTAACTGATAATGTGGCTCAAGCGGAGTCCTACGTCCTTACTCAAAAAGACCAAGGCCATACCCATTCCAATAATATAATTCAAAAATTTGCATGGAATATTAAGGGTTGTATAGGTAATGAACATTCATTGTGAATGGTTTGTCATCATTTTCATCCATGGGAATTTTATAAGGAAGTTGATCCAACCTAGTGTAGATGATATTTGTTTGATTGGGTGGCTCTCCCAATGACACTATTGATTCGATCAGAAAACAATGACCATGCAGTCGGTGTATCACTTGTGCGGTCTCCAAGATTGGTCCAAAGGTGAAGTTTTGCATAATATATTCACCTAATCCTGTGTTGGCCAGATGATAATACAAGTGAGGCAGGATGAGGTACCTCCTTGACTTTGTCCTAGGATTCTTCCACTTCCATGGGAGTCGGAGCCTCATTGGCGACTAGTTCGGGCACATGTTTCTTTTCCTTTTTACCCATTTTTACCTTTAGCTTCCTTTCATCCAAAAATATTACTGATGCATTTGATTTCAAAGTTGTTGTAGTGTGCTCGAATCTATGTGATACATATGTCAACAGTTGAACACATTTTTTACCTCCTAGATTCCTAACTGGTGATACCAAATGGACACCCAGGTGCATTTATGGGAGTATAAAACCCCCTGATAGATCAGCTAGTTTCATGAACTTGAAGGGTTCTTCGTCTAACGACACCACATGAACCTATCCCTCATGAATGTATTTTACACATTGATGCAGTATATAGGGAATGCAATCCATTTCTATAATACAAGGTCTTCCAAGAAGGATGTTATATTGCATTGTATCTTTGATTATGTGACACATCACAAGGATGATCTTTAGGCCCACCTAAATAGGTAGGATGATTGTGCCAGCCGTCGAGCATAGTGCATCATTAAATGCTCTCAATATAAATGCCTTCTTTAGAAAGTCTTCAACTCTGTAGAACCATTTAGCTTTTGGCTCCACGCTAATCATGTTGATTGACTCTTTATTATAAAAGGCTTCATGATCCGTTGTAGGATATGAGAGAATTTAACATGGATGGTAGTAAAATTGGCATACATATTATGACAGATTAAGGATCCCAAATATGCCATGGTGTATACAAACCTATTTTATAAATGAGGGATTGCATCGATGTCATACCATTCCAATTTAGCCAAATATGTAACAAGATCTTTATAATATTTTAACATGGGACATTAGCATTGAAATATCCCCTTAACTTGATTGACTATGAGCAAGGAGTCACCAAAGATGTTTAATATTTTAATGTTCATGGTGATGGTTGTATGGAGGCCTAGTAGTAGGGCTTCATATTTAGCGTTGTTTTTGGTGCAAGGAAAGTCTAATTTGATCAAAGGCATTGGAGCTCCTTGCAGCATGAAAAACACTATTTCTGCATCATCCCATTGCTTGCACTTCGAACCTTCAAAGAACAAGGTAATATCAAGATTATTCTCTAGTTATTTAGGTTCAAGAGGCTTGGATACAATGAAAACTGCATCATATGGAAGCTCAATGGTCATAGGCCTATTGTTTGATAGTGATGCCTCAGCCAGTTGATCAACTATGAATTATCCCTGAATGGAATTTTTTCTTATGAATTCCAAATCAAATTTTGTCAGTAGCATGATCCACTTTGCAGTATGTGTATTATGATATGTTTTTCTCATCATATACTACAATTGATTTTGTTTTGATATTACATATGTCGTATGACTTAGCATATAGTGTCGCAATTTCTTTGTAGAGAACACTACTACTAAACACAACTTTTCTACATATGCATATCCGAGCTCATAGCTCACCAAGGTTTGACTAATATAATATATGGCATGTTCTTTGCCTTGCACATTATTTTGGGCTAACATGGTCCCTAATGCAAATTCGGTTGTCGATATATATAGTAGAAATGGCACATCTAGCCTTGGTGGAGCTAATACTGGTGACGTCGCCAGGTATTGTTTAATTTTAGCAAAGGCTGCTTGATAGTCCTCATCCCAATTGAATGAGACCCCTTGTGTAGTAGTCAATTCATGGGTCGATATTTAATCGATAATTGAGTGATAAATCACTTTATTGATGCTACTTTGACTTGTAGGCTTCTTAATTATTTTATTTTTGAGGGAGGATACATCTCTACAATAGCCTTGACCTTTGCTAGTTCGACTTCAATGCCTCACTTTAAAATGATGAACCCTAAGAGTTTTTTTGAAGTTACGCCAAACACACACTTCTTAGGGTTAAAATTGACATTGTGCTCTATCAAGTGATTGAAGACCTTACTTAAGGCCTCTACATGCTCAGAATATAGTAATGACTTAACCAACAAGTCATCAATATAATATTCTAGAATCTTATGCATATAGTCATGAAAGATGTATGTCATAGCCCATTGATATGTGGCACCAACATTTTTAATACCAAATGGCATAAATTTATAGTAGAATATCCCCCATGGTATTATAAACATGGTTTTATGATGGTATTTGGGCTTAATACAAATTTGATTGTATCTAGAAAAACCATCCATCAGGGAGAGCATCTCATGACCTGCATTTTCATCCACAAGAGCATCAATATTCAGCAACAAAAATGAATACTTTGGTGTTGCCTTATTCAGGTTTCTAAAATCTATACAAATATGAATTCGTCCATCAGGTTTTACTATAGGCACCATATTGGATACCCATTTGGGATAGTCTATGGGGATTACAAACTCTACATCCAATATATTTTGCAAATTGTCCTTCACCATTAAAGCTACTATTGGGATGCATATTTTTAAGCTTCTACTTGACTGGATTTCATGATAGGTCTACAGAAAGGTTATGGGTAACCAATTTCGGGTATATACTTGGCATATCTTTGTAAGTCCAAGAAAAAATATTAGGTCTCTATTTCAGTAGAGGGATGAGGTTGGCACACTCATCGAGAGTGAGACTCTCTCAAAATTTAATCTTCCTTGGATTGGTGGGATCATTATTGATATCCACATCGAAGGTTTCCTCTACTGACATGTGTGATCCCTCCTCAAACTGATGAGGCATAGGGATCAAATGGATGTCATCGATTGGGTTTATAGGTTCTGTATTGGAAGCATCCTCAGCATGATAGATATCATAAGCATAGTCTAGCACAAAATGAAATAGTTGTAGTATTTCTTCATTAGGGAAGAAATCTTCAGGATCAACAAGCGAGGCAGCATGATCCCAGTTGATAACATCTACATTTAAATGCAATGGTTTGGATGGATCGGTTGGATTGTGAAGTGGAGTGGTCAAATCAATGGAGACCATATTTATGGAATGGAATTTATCTCCAAGACCACATGGACAAACATATACATCATCAATATAACTCCCATACCTGAGATCTAGCTCTATTAGCATGGGCACAAATGGGTCCTCCTTGTGTGGGCTATGGATTACTAGATCCTCTCTATGCACTGATTGCAATATTAGATCATTAAGTTCAATGAGATCCGTGTACATAGGTGGTTTGGAAAATACCATGTGATATATCACATCAAATTTTGGTGGTATTATTCTAAGGCGAGGATTCAGATTTATCTCTTTGTGCATGTCCTTAGCCATATATGGTGTATTATGATAGCATAAGTAGGGAGGTCCTAGGTAGGCTCTCTCTAACTTGTCTTCTTCATAGGTATTGTAATACAAGCCCTCATTTACCCAAACTAGAATGGAACATTCTAGAAAATATGGCCCTAATAGGCTATATCCTAATCACTATCATTGTTGTCTAGTAAAATTGGGTACAAGTCCTATAAATATGATATTGCCTCATAAACTGGCTCAGCCTCATCCCCTAACTTATCATCGAGTGAGGACTCACTGCCCACCAAGATATTATCATGATACATATTGGGTGGCTCTATAGTGATGTAAGACACCATCTGACTATCCCTCTAAAATGCAGAAGGATTAGGGTGATATGGGCTGAAATCCACATCATACCCTAGACTAAGGTACAGGTGATCTAAGGATGCTGTACACAAATCATCATGTCCTCATATTTGTAACCCTAGCCCAAACCTATCAGTTGCTAACTAATAATGTGGCTCAAGCGGAGTCCTACATCCTTACTGAAAAAGACCAAGGCCATACCCATGCCAATGATATAATTCAAAAATTTGCCTAGAATATTAAGGGTTGTATAGGTAATGAACATTCATTGTGAATGGTTTGTCATCATTTTCATCCATGGGTATTTTATAAGGAAGCTGATCCAACCTAGTGTAGATGATATTTGTTTGATTGGGTGGCTATCCCAATGAAACTATTGATCTGATCAAAAAACAATAAGCATGCAGTCAGTCCATCACTTGTGCGGTCTCCAAGATTGGTCCAAAGGTGATGTTTTGCATAATATATTTACCTAACCCTGTGTTGGCTAGATGGACAGTCACACACGGTGTGAATTATCTTTCTTACAATGTAGGTGAGGTAGGATGAGGTACCTCCTCGGCTTTGTCCTAGGCTTCTTCCACTTCCATGGGAGTAGGAGCCTCATTGGAGACTGGTTCGGGCACATGTTTCTTTTCCTTTTTTCCCATTTTTACTTTTAGATTCCTTTCATATTGAAATATTGTTGATGTAGTCGATTTCAAAGAAGTTGTTGTAGTGTGCTCGAATCTATGCGATACAAATGTCGACGGTTGAACACACACTTTTTTTTACCTCTTGGATTCCTAACTAGTGATACTGGATGGACGTCCAGGTGCATTGATGGGAGTATAAAGCCCCCTGACAAATCAACTAGGCTCATGAACTTGAAGGGTTCTTCATCTAACAACACCATATGAACCTGTCCCTCATGAATGTATTTTACACATTGATGTAGTATATAGGGAATGCAATCCATTTATAGAATACAAGGTCTTCCAAGAAGGATGTTATATTGCATTGTACCTTTGATCATGTGACACATCACAAGGATGATATTTAGGCCCACCTGAATAGGTAGGATAATTGTGCCAACCGTAAAGCATAGCACATCATTAAATGCTCTCAATATAAATGCAATGGGCACAATATGTGACTTGGGAAACTTTAAAGTACTTAATTCCTTTGTCATTATAATATTTATCGATGAACTAGTGTTTACCAAGACCCTCTTGAATGGCATGTGAATAACACACACGATGATATGTAACGATTGGTCAACCATATTTGTAGGAACCGTCTTGATTTCATGATCATAGAATTGGATCATATGTTCCTGGCACTGTTGTATGTGTCCCAAAAAATTGGTGAATGTTTGAGCATCCTATGACTGTACCTCAATGGACCTCAAAATGTCCATGAGAGTCTCCTTGTGCATAGGGGATTGATGTATGAGCTCATAAATAGACAACTTTGTAGGAGTTGTTTGTAGGATTTGAACCAACCTACTTTGTATGGTCACCACCAATCTAGTTGGTGGGCATATAATATTCTGAACTGGTCATTAATTCGGTGTAGCTTGTATCCTAATGGGAATACGAGGTTGATTTGGCTACTCATACCTCCATTGTCTTGTAACAATATTAACCATACCTATGAAACCCTGGGTAGGTTGTTTGATGCACACTTGGTTGACCTGGACAACGTTGTAGTATGATACCTCATGGTTCGACAACGAATTTTTATAAATACCTATGTTTTGGTTGTCGAGCACTAGTGAATTATTCAAAACTATAAGCTTATATTTATAGATCATATTATGCACAATATGTTTGAAGTACCAGCACACTTTGATGTCGTGGTCCTTCACATGATGGAAGATACAAAATAGATCATATTGATACCCCTTTGGCATGGGCTTATTAGGATCAACCAACTTAATCTTGGGAAGCCTAATTGCCTTAGCCTCAAATAATTTATGGAATATTGATGTCAATGATTCCATAAAAGGAATTAACTAGAGAGGTGGGAATTGCTCCTTATTTTTACCCTTGTAATTATTCTTGCACTGATCATATTACACAGGAGGATAGTGGGCCTGATAGTTCTACTTTTGTTAGCCCTCTCTCTTTGGAGGTTTAACCTCACCTGATTGATGAGGGCCTTCTTGCCCTGATGTTTTGTGGAGCTCTTCTTGTGACCCTTCTTCATGTTTTTGAGCTTCAAGTTGCCTTCTTGCAGCTTGATATCCTTAATTACTTTGGCTTGCACCAAAGCTTCCTCAAATATTAGGTACTACTATTGTTGCAACAATAACGATATGTGCTTAACATAACTCTTCATGAACATTTGGGTCAGTTCTATAGCAGGAATGAGGAATGGCAACTTTACCATTAATATCCTTCACCTCTTTCCATATTCTAATATTGGCTCATCATCGTGCTGAGCTAGCAAAAATAGATCGAAAAGGTTAGCTTGATTCTTGATGCCAAAAGAAAAGCGTTCCATAAAGGCATCATCCAATTGCTCAAAACTAGTGATACTATGCTTCTTCAACTGATTAAACCACTCTCAGGCTAGGTCTGAGAGGGTTGTGATTAATGTACACAAAAGTAAGGCATTATTGCTTACAATATAGAAGCATTCATCCAAAAATATTGTGACATGCTCTTGCACATATTTGTCATCTTTGAATTTATCTAACCAGGACATGAAAAATGCTCAGGGTATGCCTGATTAGGCATAGAGGGGTCTAAAGGCTCATTATGAATCTTACTCAATGTCATATTTTTAAAAGTTGCACCTTTCCTCTTGATTGCTTTCAATTTCTATGCTAATGCCTTATAGGCCTACGAGGATAGAATGTCCTCCTCCCTTAGCTAACGTGAGGGTGGTCTTAGAGGTACATTCTTCCTCTATCGAGGTGGAGGACGTTGATCTTCCTCCTCACTATGACAGCTTTTAGGGTATCCATGATTGGCTCCATCTCCCTCTTCTTATGTTATATTTTCCTCTGATCTTCAAATGGTGGTGGCCATTCTATTTTTTGGGCACTGACATGAGTGTGAGTGTCTCTACGCTCATGATGTGCATCAGCTTATGAAAAAGCCCTCCTATGAATGCAATCTTTGTGCTCAACATGAGTGAATAAACTAGCCTTGGCTAGCCTATCCTCTTGTTCTACACACTCCTTTTGGGCAAGAATGTGTTCCTCATGCATATGCTGCTCATATAATATTTGTCTAATGAGCCTTTGTGACTGAATATTCTCATCTTAAATACGTTGCCTCTCTGCATGGGCATCCTCCAATTGATCTTGAAGGATTTGTCGTCTCTACTAGAATACCATTCTATGCGATATATCAATATGATCAGCCATAATAAGCCTTTGGTATGTGTGTTATGTGTGAGTGATCTTATGGGTTCTGTACCCATATAGTAGATTTGCTATACTTTTACCTTTGTCCATGAAGATGACATCGATGTCATGTTGAGTTCTTTGTTGTGTGCCACCATGCGTGGATGGTGGATGCAAACCATGAGGGCATTTGGAAGCCTCCCCATGTTCTTTGGTGGTCCTAATAATGCTCCCGCTATGCTCACTCAGAGCACAAGTGGGTAGAGTTGAAGGCTTATAGTCTAACTGCTTGAGAACACTACCTAAACCATCTAACTATTTGGATCACCATGGCTCATGTGATAGTGTACCATTGGCTCCCACCTTCAATATGTCGATAGTGATCTTGCAAAGTTCACTACGCATGGGAGTGTGAACATACCTATTCTTGGAAGCTGGCCTATCTGCATGCCCCTGAATGGGCAGATTTTGATCTCTTCTATACTCTGAATTAAGAGGCATGGAAGCTCATGTAGACCTAGTATGGAGGGGTACCAAATTGGCTCCCTATATGACATACTCATCGGCCAATCCTATGGATGCATGTGCACTATAATATTGATAATGGTCTCTGAGTGGAGAACCCTCATGCTGAGGGAATCCATGCTTTATCCTACATCTAGAAGAGTGTACAAAAGCTCCTCTATTGGGGGTATGCTCAATGGTGTCCCATCGTGTCGAATTGTCTCCTATGATGCTCACCAAACGATGTTTGGGAAGCACATGTGGGTGAGGTTTCAACATATTTTATTGTGAATTTGATGGGGCTTGGTCATTGACATCAATATTAAGACTCTACCGACCTCCCCGTGTCTCCACCATGGTGCACCTAGTTTCTAGATTTATATTTTTTTATGAAAACAAGGTATACAATGGTGATTATCTCTTTTACAATTTAAAATGAGCCCTAAACTGTTTGATGTGTTTTCAATTTGTTATATCAGTATTAGAAACTCTTATCATGTTTGAAAGATTATTGGATGATAATCTCAATTTAATTGGATTTCACCTATATACTCGTAGCTCGACAACTTGGCTATGAACTCCAAGTCATGTAATCCAACCTATAATGTGTGGTAATGAATCCCACACACGATCAGGGAGTACAGGTCCTCCTAGATCCTCACCCATTTTACCCCATTTAGAGTTATACCCCTCAAAGAGAATACATGCAAATTTTCTAGGGTACAAAATATTCTCGAATTCGATATTGGTCTAGAACATAGGGTACGTGGGAGTTGGGCCAAAAGATAGAAATCACCTCCACCATCATTGAAACCCTACTAGTGGTTGGATGTCACTTCCTAATCACTAGTGTTTAATTGAAACATGGTGTGTGTGGTTCTTTTTAGATTGCATAAAAGGAAAGATGCATAATACAACACTCACATGATCATTTCCTAAATGATATGCATAAAAAAAAAGTTTTATATTCAAGAAGTATGCATTCTACAACCTACATGACCTTTTGACACTACAATTTACGATGATAAATGGCATTTGATTAGGTCTCAAGCATGCAAAACCACCATATGAAATATTCTATCATACTGGATTCTAGGGTGGATTGCACTATGAGGTCCGTTATTCCTAGCAGCGCCTAGCTAAAGTGTAATAAAATGAAGTCCTAGGACCTAATTCATTTTCCTTTTTCTTTAAGGTGTCCTAATTAAATTCTATTTTATGCATTCTATAAAAACACAAAGCCAAAATACAGAGACAAAGAGTGTGATAAGGGCCTACCTCAGGTCCTCATATGATCTAGCTTTGAACTCCTACCATCTTTTGTGCCAGTTGCTAACCATGGATATGATGTGCAGTTGCCATTGTAGACCACGACTATCAACTACGAGCTAACTTTTTGATCGTGGTTGTCAACCATGGTGAGAACCTGTCATGAAAAACCCAACTACAGTTAGTAAAACATGGCAATATTTATGGAGTTCCACCATGATCACCTTCTATCCTATACAAAAAGCATGCACCTAACTAATACATCAATCAAAATCAACATCAAAGCATAAAATTATAAACAAGATTGCAAATAATGAGAAAATGGATGTTTCTTTTATTAATATTGAAAATGAATCTCAGTCACAATCATGCCCCTCTTAGGGTCACACAAATGTTGATACAATTGATACAATTCCAAAGACCCCAATGGGGCAGGCATAATACTAAGGCTTTCTAAATAGTCACAAATTTCTCTAGGGTGGAGTTGACCCTCTTCTTCGCATTGAGGAAGGAATTAGATGATTGAATCTCCTTCAAATTTGTTTCTTGATTTTCTCAATGAGGCCTTAAAAGGATATTTGCACAAAAGATGACATGATTAGCAATAATAAATAAAATGCAAGAAAGATCCTAAAGCTATGTAAAACATATAAATATGGCTATAAAACAAATAAACTGAAGCATATCTAACTATTTAATGGATTGATTACAAAATTAGAAGCATGGAAGCATGGAAAATATGCATTATATCTAAACTACAAAAATGAAAGGAACTTGCAATTAACACCTAATCCATCTACTAAATGTCTCTAGAATGCTAATTGAATCAACAAAAAGGCTAATCTATCCTAACTAAATAAACTAAAAAAGGAAGAACAAGGAGATTCATAGCTATTTGATCACCACGGGTTTGAGATGTGGTTAGCATTGTAGACTGTGGCTGACAGCCGCGATAGAGCTTTGAGTAGTTTTACCCTCAAAATTAGGGCTTCCTCTTCGATCCTCCTTGCCAAATTGATGTTCAAGGGTTGCCTCTATGTCCTCTGATAGGTTTAGCAGTTGAATTATCCAAATTATGCACTGATTGCAAATTTGTGTTTCTTGGCTCTCCTAGGCTTCTAGGGCTTCCATATCGATTTGATCTTCAATTGGGTAGCAAAATTATCCCTCTTAATATATGCAAGTGAGTATGCAATTCAACAGGGCTTCACTGCTCAATTGATAAAAAAATTTCTCTCCCTATCCCTAATTCAGAGAGGGATCTTATAGCAATTACCCAATGCTAGGGGTGGCTTCCTCCTGAAGCCAAGATCAATATTGGGCAGTTGAGCCAGTTGGATGGAAGGTTCTGGATCCTTCCTCTCTCAAACCACTCTAATCTACAACCAATTGGCCATTGAAACCAACTTTTGGGGTTGAATGAAGACCAGATGAACTTCAGTCCTGAATGTGAGTGTCATATGCAACCAGTACTACTAATCGCAGGTGGTAGCTATGGTCCCCAATTGGTAGATTGGGGGCCACGACTATCATCCGTGGCTAGCACTGATTAGGCAAAGAGGACCAATTGAGTGTTAAGAACCACAACTATACCTTGGATCTGTCCAAAGGTATTCCATATGATCTTCTAGCATGTTCCATATGAGTAGTCACCTCGACATGACATATTTTAGGTGTATACAATAGTGTTGCTTACTAACACCTTTTTCTATGACTTAGTTGACAATCAGTTCTGAATATCCATAAATTTGTAGTTGCTTGATTCCAAATTTCTAGGCTTTATTAAGGCCTTGGAAAAGAGCTTCATATTCAACTACATTATTAGTGTAGCTCTAATTTATTCGGTAGGATAAAACCTTTTCGTCACCTATTGTGGAGATTAATACTATACATACTTCAGATCCATTCTTCCATCTAGCACCATCAAAGAAAAGTTTTCATGTTTGGTTGGCATATGGGTATGTTGTGTGTGAAGGGGTGGGATTAATTTTCTTAGGTTTCATGATTGAATAGCTTTAAAGTTATATTTCAATCATGGCATTGAAGTCCTGGAGGGAGAACTGATCTTCTTCTTGTAATACATTTAGGGCTTCTTCCATTAAGTTTAAATCTTCTAACTCCTCAATCATTATGCTCAATGTGCTTTCCTGCTTTGCTTCCTCTTCATTTTTTTTTTATATAAAAGGTAGATGGTTTTTAATTAAATATTTTCACTCTTTTACCCTTGAACATGATTTCTAAGTGTGAGTAATCCATAAACATGTATCCTCCTATCTTTGATGTGAATTATTTTGATAAGAACATACCAAAATAAGGTTTTAAATCCACTATGACCACCTCTTGTATAACTGTAAGTTGAGGCATTCTATATAGGACTATGGAAATCCCATAATTTTTATGTCACACACAACTTTGGGTATTACAGTAGTTACATCCCTTGATTCTATCATGGAGTTATGTACCACCCATACTTCTATATGAAGAGAAAAATAGAAGGGAGGAGGTCCATTTTTTCTTGTAGCAAACTTGAAGCTGGATTGTGTAGAATTCAACTGAGTGGGAGTTTTCCTCTTATTTTCATAAAAATCAAGGATTCTTGTAATAATTTAATTTATCTTAGAAATTGCAAGGCATCATACATAGTTGCTTTAGAAGAAGCCCTTTTCATTTTTTCTACTATGTTGAAGGGGAGAGGATCAACACTTTTCTATTTTTCTTTTGTAATAGTATTGTACTTATTCCTATACCCCTGAGTGACATCTATTCTTTGATGCTTGATCAATGAGGGGTATCTCAACTTATCTCTTTCCTATTCATGTGTCTCAACTTCCTTCTATAGGGGGGCTTCTTTACATATTTCTACTTCTTTCTAAATTGAGTTTTGGGGAACCTTCTCATAGGAGGCTCTTCCCTCAACCTAGTTTCTTACAGGTGAAGGCACTTTCAAGGGATTAAGATCCTAGGAGTCTACCTACAAAGGTTTATTTTGTGATCTGGTCAAAATAGCTACTTGTTCTACCGAAGACATCATGATATTATGATTTTATTTCCTAATCATGTTTATTTTTCCTTTAAGAGTTTTATTTGCTCTTTCAAAAACTATATTCTAGACATAGTGTTGATGGATCATGCATGAGTTTTCACCATATGGATAATTACATGTAGAAAAATAGAAGTATAATTCTACTAAGGATTTTATAGGTTTAGAATCTTCGTTAGCGTAAACCACATTTGATATCTCCTGATTTCTTCTGCTTGTGGAAGATTGATCTCTCATTACTTGTGGGAATATCTTTAGATGGAAACTCCTATCTGCTTCTCTTATTTCTATTGAGGTCATATTATTAGTTAGAGTTTTTATTGCTTATTGTAGATCTTATAAAGCTACAAGTTGAGGATCAGGAGTTGGTGAAATTACTACTACAGGAAGTGCAGGAATGACAAGTAACATTGGAGGAGCTAGGGGTGCTTGTATTACTGAATAGAGGGTTTCTCAGTCTATTTAGGAAGATCTACATTGGATGTAGGAGCATAGTTTAGGAAATTAGAATTTTATACTTGTGGAAGGTCTGGAAAGATAGGAATAACCATTTTTTGAGGAAAAATTCCAATAGCGATAAGATCTTTTTTTGCTTTTTGTGCTTCTTGAATTTTTTTGGGAAATTAAACACTTGAGACTATCTGTTAGCCATGCTTATATCTTATTTAAAAACTCTTAGATAATAATACATTGACTGATAATTTTTTGGCCTTAATATGTCAGGTACTCGCTACAAATTATGACTAAATATGATATTGAAATTGACTATTTCTTCCTAAGTATGCATCTGGATGATGGTGAACTGATTTAGCAAGAAAAATGGATCAACATGTTTGTTGAATTATTCTACTATTTTATCGATGAGGTGGGTACAGGTAGCTATATTATTATTAGGGAGGGCTCTATACCAGTAGAGCATTTTCCCTTTGAGGAAAATGACTTAAAGTCTATTCATGACATATTCCTCAGTGATGTTGTGTATTGGTGCCAATGTGGATACATTTTGGTAGTGTTCATAAGTTGTTTTTCCTATGCCATCATATTATAGCAAGGATTTCAAATATGCTACAAGGATATAATATTGAGCTACCACATTTAGGGGACTTGAATGATTCCACATAGGGTAGAGAATATTTGGTTGATTGATCACTATTATAGTACTAACGAATGTTGCAGTAGTGTGAACAATAGTGTTTAACAATTTACTGGTAACAACAACACTTGGAAGGGCTACAAGGGAATGATTTGCAGATCCTATAGTGATGGTAGAAGAAGAGGTTGATCGAGCAATGAGTATAGGATTAGATTTGAGGCTACCAAGGGGTTTTATTTCTCGAACGAAGCCACTAGGTGACTTATAAAAATGCACAATACAAATATAACCACCAAAACTTTGGTCTGTATATATAGATTTTCTCCCACTAGGTATGTCAAAAATTGTTGGTACAAAATCTACCTTTGGTTACATTTGCACCCAAGACTTTGCCAACATTGAATGATCAGGTTTAACATAGATATTACCCGATTCAATATCCAGAGGATGATGGTTCCTTGCTTTGTTATAGGAAAATGAGATAGAGTAAAGTGCATAAAGCAAGAGAAATATAGATATTGCTAGGATATTTAAATGGTACATGTTAGACAATAGCAAGAAATGCATTACAATTTTTATAGATAGCCAATATTTAAACCCTCAAATAATTAGCAACTAATTATCTGGTGCAAATTTAAAAATACCATTAACCAACAAGAATTGTTAAATTCAAAATACATAGAACATGAATCGTAGAAATATAGAAACAAAAATAATGTTAGCAACATCCAGCACAGTTTATGTAGAGTTCAACATTCATACATGCAAGACTTAGCACCATTAAGCTAGAAGTCAAAGCGAAGAGTATGTTATTGCTATTAGAAATTTGTATACATTACCTTGTAAACATCCAAGAGCCGAGCCTTGCTCATCCTATATATACCTTTTTCCATAACAAAAAAACTAAAACTTGTTACAACAATATGCCCATAGGCTCATTCTAGTAAATTAATAGTTAAAAGAGTATGGGGTCTTCAAATGCAAATGGTTGATATCATCTTGTTATCACATATATGGCTTGATCTTCTCGGAGATGTTGTGGCCCAACTACCTTCCACTTGTTCATATTTGGCTTTCTCAATTTGGCCAGTGAAAACCTGGATGGTAGCAAAATCTTGAAAATTTTCTACCTTGTGCTCCTTTCGGGCCCGTGGCCAGTGAAAACCTGGATGACCATAAAATTGTGATCATTTTTTGCCTTGTGCTTCTCTAAGGCCCTTGGACAGCAAAAATCTAGCCGATCGCAAAATCATGACCATTTTCTACTTTGTGCTCTTTTGGGCCCTTGGCCAACAAAAATCTAGTTTGTCACAAAATCATGACCATTTTCTACCTTGTGCTCCTCTCGGACCCTTGGTTAGTGAAAATTTTGCTAGTTGTAAAATCATAACCATTTTCGACCTTGTGCTTCTCTCGGGCCCTTGGCTAGCGAAAACCTAGCCGATCATGAAATTGCAATCATTTTTTTCCTTGTGCTTCTCTTGGGCCCTTGGCTAGCAAAACTTGGAAATAATGACTATTTTCTATACTTAGCAAAATTTCAATAATAAATCTTCTCTCTTCCCTTGGTGTAGTCATTTTGACCTACATCACCTTCATATTGAATGACTCACATAACAAGTTTCATAGGCTTCATGCTTTAGAAAATTCTTAATAAAGTAAAGCAAACAAATTGTATTTATTTATCTAATACAATCTAGTGATGCCTGAGAGTGTGGCATTAACACAAATACATAAAATAACCAATATGGACATAATCCATGCAATACTATCACCAACATATATGAAGAGTATATATCTCTTATAATGAGACATTCTAATTCCTCCAATAACATACTGCACTACAGAGGGTTTGTTGTCGCATGTTCATATAGTTTTACATCCGGTATGTAGCCTTCCTAACTGCCTACTTAGGTAATGGGTTTTGTTTTCTACAACAAGCTCTCCACCCGTGGTTGTTCCTCTACCATCTTCACTTCCTTATGCCTTTACACAACCAACATCACTTTGATAGTTGCACCAACATTGTCTTGCTAAGCATTCAAACATAAACTAACATGGGAATGTTTCATAGTTTAAGGGTTATCGAAAGGGATTATATATGGTTCAACATGAATTATGCATCTACTATGCAACCACATGTACTATAATTTTAATATTATTTCAAATAGATTCAAATATTCATACTCGATATATGACTCATAAAGGTTCCAATAGATTTATACATAATTAACCCTCCCAGTTTTCTCATCAATTCATTTCCAATGAAATAGTCTCAAAATTTTGAGGAACTATAAAATTACGAAGGCATATTACCTTAAAATAAATAGAAAGAATTTTTCAAGATGATACACCTTACCTAGCATACTACCATTCACACATAATCATAACAACTATTTATTTATACCACAGGTGTATATTATTTTTCAATTATACAACACAAAAATATGTCCATGATTCCACAAGAGAATACACAACAACAAAACATCATACCCAAGGACGTATACTTTGTTATAAACATCATTTTCTAAGCATGTTTTTTCTAGTAGCAAAATAATATTTTCAAAATCATTTACACACCAGTAAAATAATTTTCCATTAACATTCGCATATTAGTTCACCTAACACAAATGAATTAACATCACACAATTCATCTTCATAGGAAAACCACCCAATTTCTTTTTCATTCTACTCTTTTATCGATGCAAATAGTGAGGAACATAGCAAATTCACCAACCTAAACTTGTACGTCCTTTACTTCATTTTTTCACTATATTTTTTTGTAATCTTCATTGTTCACTATTTTTCTCTCTCATCACCCATTTTTTATTTCATCCTTTTCATCTTATCGCTCTGTACACTCCTCTCCTACTCCATTATGAATTCAAAAGTTTGCTTCAAAGTGTAGTGATCATGGGATGCACACACCACTCTTTTTATGCTACTTGCAATGTATTAAAAACCCAAAATGAAATGGAAGACAATGAAAAGCATATAACACGAAAGTAACAAATATGGATCTCTTTATTTGTATTAAAACCTGGTTACATGTCAGTCCGTATTAGGGATACCCATTTTGACACAATAAGGTTAGAAATAGGTAAAGAGTACCCTTTTCACAAAGAGGTGGTGCACTTTCAAAAAGCTTCCCGATTCTGCACACGAAAATGTATGAGGGCTTATAGATGCCTCCTTCTCTAGGCCTCTTTCCTAGAGGGATCCCTTTTGCTCTTGTATATTACAGATTTTGTTCGATGAACCTGTGGTCCTGTAAGCAATGAAACAACAACACACGCTTAGATGCCCAAGAATACCTCCCCAGATGAGGTTTTTAGCAATGAATATAACAAATGAAAGCAAGTGCAAATTAGAATAATACTATGAATGCAAATGAATGAAATGATTCTATGCTAATGATATGCTAAAATAATGAATCTAATGTCTAAAACCCTAGGCTAAGCCCATGGGCCATTGTACAAGATAGCGACTGCTATATTGACTCTCCTCCTCTTTGCTCCAAAGCTGTGGCTCAAAGCTTGTATTCGATGTTGAAATAATGGGTGCTATGCTTTCCAATTTGTTAGGGCTTCATCGTACATGTGATATTCAAGGGAAATCTCCAAGTCTTGAAAGCTCTCCTCAATGACCTATCCTGATAAATTTAGGATAAATTTTCTGGATAAAGATCTCTCATATAAAATATGAATAGATAAAATATCTCTCTCTCTTGGGTGCTCTTAGGCTTGCACCTTTTATAGTGTGAAACCTTAGGTCTATATACAAGCCCTAGAAATGAATTTCTCATGCGTAGTGAGAGTTAGCATGAGAAGATTTTTGTCTTTTCTATGTTTGGAGGCTAGTTAACTAAAATCTAATTTCCAACTTGAGTCTCCTATGCAAATTGATTTTTAGCATGAGAAGCTTTTGTCATTTGTCTATGTTTAGAATCTAGTTAACTAAAGTCTAAATGCAAACTCAAGTCTCCTATGTGAACTGGTCATGAAAAGGAATGCAAAGTTACTCTCACTCATCTTTATTGCATGCATACTACCACTTCCATCCATGATTAGGCCTATTTATCAGAAAAAATGGCTTTTATGGTTGAGTTGCTATCATCTGCAGTGACTAATATTTGGTCGTTGTCTTCTATAGTGGCTAATGTATGGCCACTCTAGGATTTAGCGGCTAAGATCTAGTCACACTTGGCTCGAGCAGCTAGGCTTGGATGGCTTGAAAATATCCCAAATGAGTGGTGAGAACCACTGTTGATGCTTAGAAAGTCCAAGATTATGTCATATGATCCTATGAATGTATCTATGTGAATAGCTCCCCTAAGCATGACATGTTTTAGGTGTCTAAATATACCCCTTTTTGTGATGCACTGCATGGAAAAGACAATGCTGAGAAAAAATGTACACTGATCCTTTTGTAGGGTGTATGGTGATCAATGGTCTAATCAACATCGAATGGCCCAATCATGAATGACATTCTACCTCTTATGAATGACACAAATTGGAGGTGGATTAAGGCTCGTGAGCTTTAGTATATTACCAGACTACCTCATATCATGTCAAACCAGGATTACCTTATGGATTTGGTCCATTTTTGGGACCCTCAGACTAATACCTTCCACCTCCTAACTAGCGAGATGACCATTATGCTGGAGGATGTGTACAAGATATTTTAGATCTCTTTTGATGGAGTGGCGATTATTTCTTCAGCCACTAATGATTAGGTGATTGTATTCACTCAGGTGTTCAAAGGGAGCTCTGAGGATGCTATCAAGGACACCAAGTTTGGGGGAGTTTCTATCATCCACTGGTATCGAGAACATGTTTTCATAGTGAGGCATGCAGTGTTGCTAATGGTCATCAACAACGTCCTTATCTCAAAATTTTTAGGCTTGAGGTTCCCTTGGAACCTCCCTGTAATGGTTTAGGACCTGATGGATAGCGAGGCACCCATCATATATGTATGGGCTAGGTCTCTATTGGCTTAGTGTTATTACGAGTTGTACTACATCCATCAGAGGGGTCATGTCAGCATCACCTGTAGTTGGATCTTACATAAATTAGGATGAGAGCACATTAGGGTAGATCACCCTAAGGGGCTTCCTATTAATATCATATTTGTTGATGAGCGAATGCAATTCTATGATGTTATATTGGCTAGAGGGAGAAAGGAGTGCAAGAGCCACACTTTTTTATGGGATTTTCCTCATTATATTGATACTTTCATTGGAATATGAGTTGGAGATATCATATGGTGCTCGTATCATGAGTGTCCTACTTAGGATGATCTTGACATATTTACTACTAGGACACAGTGCGAGTGATGGCTCATCGACTACAAGATCAACATCCAGGAGTACTTATTCTACTCTCGAGTTATTCATCAATACATATTGTAGTAGGATGTGCCATTAGTACCATTTTTGTATAGGTATATCGAAGCAAAGATACCTCCCTCCCCGACAGATTACAGAGCTAGCTGATGAAGAGTATGCCCTAACTATTGATCTTGGAGTAGATGGTAGAGTTATGGATGCATTTACATAGTGGTGGGGTGACATGATGTGGTGTGGCAAGGGTATTATGGACCTAGAGGATGATGGTAGAGATGGGGTAGATCCATCAGGATGCAGGGTTCATTTTAGGACTACTGTGTAGGGCCAGTAGGCAGAGTAGGTGATAGTGGAGGAGTAGGAGCATCCTAAGGAGGCATAGGATTTTATGGATCCTAAGGAGATATTCTCCTCTTAGGGCATAGCTACACAATGTGGATACTAAGCTCTAGTCAGCAAAGATACATGTACAATAGTGCGATGTCATCATAGCTCAAAGGGATACTACTATAGCACAACTGTCAGACCAGATATAGGTTTTGCAGGCCGCTATGGGAGGAGCTTCCCAAATGTAGGTTATTGTTGCTCCTCCTGCTCCTGAGGGTCCTTCGAGGGTAGCTCTTGAGGATGAGATCAATCATATACAAGTTTTGTTGGATGAGAGTGATGTATAGATTATCGAGGACATAGCCCATATTGTCACTCTCTTGAGGCAGATCGGGAGTCTAGGAGCCATCCATAGAGAGAGGAGCCACAGGTGGGTCACAGGTTAGTAGGAGCTCTACAATAGGGTAGTATTCCGTCCGACCTAGTCATGGGGCCCCGACTTGTACTGAGAGACCAATAGGGTCCAAATCACACCATTCTCCTAGAGATCCGTCCATAGGGGGTAGTGCTACAAGGGGCACATGCCCACTATTTGATTGATGGTTCACTTGGTTTTGATTCATTTTTAGGTTAGCTGACCTATATGACTGTAGCCCATGGGCATTTTTGTATATCAATGGACTTGACACACATACTTTTATGATATCTTTGCATTATGAATCATTACGTGTATCGTTTATTGCTCATGTTTTTTTTGTTATTTTATTTTATGATGTGATGTGATGATGGCATTATGATGACTTGATGTATATGTTAGATGATAGATGATATTGTAGATGCTTATATGGATGTATAGATATGACGTGATGTATTTTGATGATGAATGATGAATTCATAATTGTATGCAAATGGATATTTTCTATATGTTTTATGATGTTCTTTATGATGTGATGATGGACGATTAATGACTTGTGTTTGTGGATGTGATGTTATTGTTAAATGCATGTTTAATTTTGCTTTAATTGCATGCATATAATTTATGTGATGGGATGGTATAAATGAACCTGTATGCTCTAACCACTTAAAACATAAGGAATGCATATGACATTGACAATCTTAATGGGTGATACCATAGAAAGTAAAAAAATAATCATGAATTTAAATAATCACTCTTATCATAAGAATTGATTAAGTATTCATATATGAGATGTAATAGTGTGTAATGTATTTTATTGATAAGTTTCTGTAAATTAAAATATATAAAGTAGTCAATGGTTATCTATATAATATTTCTAACATATATTAGGTATCTTTTCTACTATGTTGATACCCCCTAATTTATAGAATATTATAAAGAAAGTGATGGTGTGAATGATGATATGATTTGTTGATATGTAAGAATTTTTGGGGCTTTCCGGAGATTCAAACACTCTAGTTACCCTATCAACAATTGTCTACTGACCACTCTAAAATTTTGAAAAGTAAGGCTTTAACGATGTGCCACACTTCAATCTTGAAGAAGGCCAAGATGGTCAGACTGCTCCACGGGTGTGAAAGGATCATCCTAATTCCCCTATACTACCAAAAACATTAAGCCAAAGTGATACAATATGAACATATATAGAATCACTCATCATAACTCCCTAAGAAGGCTATTGATAGCTGGACCGCTCCTAGGGATAGGGATAGATGATTATCATAAACAATTGGAATCACACTTAGATGTGGTATTGCCCATTAAAAGTAAAAAATGCTAGAAAAAAAATAGATTAGTCATATTGGTCAAGCGACTTGTCACTTCATTCATTGTCATTTCTTCACCAATCCATTGTGTGAGGAAGTAGTCCAAAACTTCAACATAATCATAATCAAATTAACAAAAGATCACTTGATAAAATAAAAATCATGTTCCTCCTATGAATAATTACATACAACAATCACAAATTTTCCTTGTTTGATGGGAACGTAAGCAGACATGACATATTCAATTGTAGCTCTCCTACAGGTCGAAATTATTATAGTAGCTAAAGCTACCAATTGAGTTTAAGGAATGAGTGCAATTTAACATGTCTAAGACACTGAGCTAAGTCATTTGAATGTTGAGGCAATGATTTGAAGGATGTATGCCATATTGCATGATTGGGCCATTCGGCGTTGATCATACCATTTATCACCATACACCCTACAAACAGATCAGTCTACGTTTTTGCTTAGTGTTGTGTTTTCCATGTAGTGCGTCACAAAAAGGGGTATCTTTAGACACCTAAAATGTGTCATGCTTAGGGGAGCTATTCACATAGACACATTCATAAGATCATATGACATAATATTGGACTTTCCAAGCATCAACAGTGGTTTTCACAACTCATTTGGGATATTTTCAAACCATCCAAGCCTAGTCGCTCGAGCAAAGAGTGACCATATATTAGCTTCTAAAGCCTAGAGTGGCTAGATATTAGCCACTATAGATGAAAATGGCCAAATATTAGTCACTGTAGATGACAACAACTAAACCATAAAAGTTGTTTTTGCTGACAAACAGGCCTAATCACGGGTGAAAGTGTTAGTCTACATGCAATAAAGGTGAGCGGGAGTAACTTTGCATTCCTTTTCAAGACCAGTTCATCTAGGAGACTTGAGTTTGCATTTATAATTTAGTTAATTGGCTTCCAAACATAGAAAAAGGACAAAAGCTTCTCATACTAACAACCAGTTTGTATAGGAGACTCAAGTTGGCAATTAGATTTCAATTAACTAGCCTCCAAACATAGAAAATAAAAAAATATTCTCATGCTAACTCTCACTACACATGAGAAATTCATTCCTAGGTCTTGGAAATAGAACTAGGGTTTCACACTATTAAAGGTGCAAGCCTAAGAGCACCCAAGAGAGATAGATATTTTATCTATCCTTCTTTTATCTGAGAGATATTTATCCAGACAATTTATTTATCAATTCTAGTTACCCGGATGCAAGTTGTTGTTGCTCCTCTTGCTCTCGAGGGTCCTTCAAGGGCAGCTCTCAAGGATGAGATCAGTTGTCTACAGGGTTTTCTAGATGAGAGTGATGTATAGATTTTTGAGGATGTAGCCCATATTGCCACTCTTTCAAGCTATATCAAGAGGCTAGAAGCCATCCTTAGGGAGATAGGAGCCACAAGTGGGTCACAGGTCAATAGGAGTTCTATTGCAGGGTAGTCTTCCATCCGGCCTGGTCATGGGGATCGAAATCATACTAAGATACCAGTAGGGTCCAGCTTGCACCATTCTCCAAGAGATCCATCCTCAGGGGAAGGTGTTGTAGGGGTTGCAGGCCCAGTATTTGATTGATGGTTCACTTGGTTTTGATTCATTTTTTAGTTTGGATGACCTATATGACTGTAGCCCATGGGCATTTTTTTATATCCATGGACTTGACACACATACTTTTATGATATATTTTCATTATGAATCATTACGTGTATCATTTATTGCTCATTTTTTGTTATTATTTTGTTTTATGATGTGATGTGATGATGGCATTATGATGACTTGATGTATATGTTAGATGATAGATGATATTGTAGATTATTATATGGATGTGTAGATGCTTATATGGATGTGTAGATATGACGTGATGTATTTTGATGATGATTGATGAATTCATGACTGTATGCAAATGGATATTTCCTATATGTTTTATAATGTGCTTTATGATGTGATGATGGATGATTAATGACTTGTGTTTGTGGATGCAATGTTATTGTTAAATGAATGTTTAATTTTGCTTTATTTGTATGCATCTAACTTATGTGATGGGATGGTATAAATGAACCTGTATGCTCTAATCACTTAAAACATAAGGAATGCATATGACATTGATAATATTAATGGGTGATACTACATAAAGTAAAAAAATAATCATGAATTTAAATAAGCACTCTTATCATAATAATTGATTAAGCATTCATAAATGAGATGTAATGGTGTGTAATGTCTTTTATTGATAAGTTTATGTAAATTAAAAGATATAAAGTAGTTAGTCGTTGTATATGTACTATTTCTAATATATATGCGGTATTTGTCCTACTATGTTGATACCCCCTAATTTATAGAATCTTATAAAGAAAGTGATGGTGTGAATGATGATATGATTTGTTGCTATGTAAATTTTTTTGGGTTTTTTCAGAGATTCAAACACTCTAGTTACCCTATCAACAAATGTCTACTGATCACTCTAGACTTTTGAAAAGTAAGGCTTTTACCATGGACCTAGATATTCATGATGTTTGTGTGTGCAAGTGATTGTATATTTTGAGATAGAACTCAAGCATTTCCTTCCATGTCAGGCAGGATTCTTTCAGCCCATTGCTAAGATCAAGGATTCTCAAGTGTTTTTCTTGTCCTAAGTTGGACTTAGTTGGACTATACCACTAGGCAATATTGGGTTACCTAAGCTAGCTCATCCACATTCAAATAGTGGTCTACACAAATTCATGAAGAAATTGTGGTAGAAATATCATCATGCGTAAGGATTTCTCCTTCCAGTTTTGTGCAATGATGAGAATTATAGGGATTCAAGCTTCATTCCCTTATTTTTTTCCTTTTGGCTTTGGATATTTGATCCTATGTAGTGACGAAAATAACAGTTTATTTTTTATTGATTTTTCTTTGAACGAGGATTTTAATAGTGATGATAATCACTATTTATTTTTCTCATATGTAGTGATGAAAATAACTATTTATTTTTGATTAATTTTTCTGAGTGAGGTTTCTTGGAATATATGATTTATGTATAGAATCATTGCTTTGAAATCTGGAATGTATGCTTGGCTTTTTGAATTTGTACTTTGATTCGGGATTTTGCTTATTTTGATTTAAGCAAGGGATTTGGATAGGGCAAAGCTTGTACTATTGCTAATTCTTAGCACCTTTAAACTAGTCGCACAAGGGGATAAGCAAAGAAGATCCTTTTCGCTTAAGGTAACCTAGACCGATTTCTAGATTTCATCTTTTCCTTGTACTAGCTAGGATTTTAGTGTTTCAATTAGTGATGGGATCTTGAATATCTAGGGCATTATCACAGCTAGACCTTGCCTTCTACTAACCAATATGGTTTTCCACAAAATTTGATAAGATCACTAGGTGGGGTTGATTAACCAAAAAACCTTAGTATATTATGTATAGCAAAAAATAATGGTTGTGTTGGAAAACACAATTACACACATGTACTGATGGAGGTATGGATTTGAATGATTTGTACGACAAAATTTGGTACACTTTTAAGGCTCTCATGACATATGCAATTGCAACTATTTTGAAAATGCAATGCAATTATGTGGATGCAAGATGTGAGATGCAATTGTTTTGTATTTTTGATTTTTATGTTGTTTTTGTATTTTTGTTTAATTTGACCAAAGGGTTTATTGTGCCTTTGGGGCTATTTGATTTTTGACCAAGTAGCATGAAGTACCCTTGGAGATTTTTTATTTTGACCAAGTGGGATGAATTACCCTTGGCGATTTTTGATTGTACTTGACCAAACAGTTTGAATACCCTTGGAGCGATTTTTATTGGAGTGACCAAGCGGTTCATATACCCTTGGAGAATTTTGAATTGATTTTTACCAAGAAGATTTGATGCCCTTGGAGCATTTCAATTTGATTTTGACCAAGTGACTTGAATTTCCTTGGAGCATTTGATTGTATTTTTGAATTTTTATGTTTTTATGATTTGTTTTTGTTTTTGACATATTTAAATGTTTTTGTATTTTTTGGTATATTTGATTTTTTTTGTATTTTATATGTAGAATGCCTTTAAGAAAATGATATTGAGAGGTTCAGGCTCCTCAACACCATCTAATGATAGAAGGTGATATGATCCAGGTCCAAATTTCTATGAAATCATGTATGGGCCTATCCAGTTTACCGCAAACTTGTCTCCTCGTGTATTACATTATAGGATTTGCCTTAGATAACATCTAAGGCAAACAATCCATGCTTATATCCTCATCTATAGAGGATTTGTTAGCATAGCTATTATGGTTATTACATTATAGGATAATATTATTATATTGTTGTAACCTCTGCTATTTTTGCCTTGGGTGGTCCGTAACCTACGGGCTATTCTCGGGCTACATTGTACTATTTATTTTATTAGTTCAATGGAAATTATGTTCATTTTACTCATATGGTATCAAAGCAACTATTATTGACACCCTCTCAATGTATTGATCTGCATAAATCCTGAGGCAATGTAGAATCTGTATGCCTCTCGAGGAGGTGCACCACCTAATACCTAAGATAGATTAGACTGGACACTGACTTCAAAGCGAGGACACAGGACGTGACATACACTGATACATGAGAATGGGACACAAGATGCACGACACAGGTGGGAAATGAGACATGAGACCATGGTGCATAGGTCGAATAGGCCAACCCAAAATTTTGATGCAGATAGGAAGAGGAGAGTGGACCCTAAGTGGCTTGACCATCCTTCTTGCATAAGCACAAAGGAGGAGAGTGGTCACTCACAGGACCACCACCCCACCCGAACGGTGTAGCATCTCCCCGAGAGGAGATAGTAAACTATGTAGGGGTTTCTTTATTTAAACCCATACAGTCCCAAAATCCCATGTGTGTGGGATGCTTTTTGTAAACACTATGCTCCCATCGTCACCCCTGCTTGTGGTGTCAAACCCGAACCACCATTCTGATTTTTTTTAACACTTGAGAAGATGGATCGCACATCTCAAACATTGAATTGAATTTTATGGTCATTTCAATGATTTTGGATGGATCAGAACTTGTGTTTAGCCATATGATTGCCTAGTAAAAAAAATATTGTTCCCCTTATCCATCACAGCAACGTGAGGTGCAGGTAGAGAGGGTTACGTGAGGTGCAAGTAGCCTGAGTTTTTCTTTGTCTATGTGCTAAGGCGATTGGGTGAGGTCTTGGTTGAAGAAACAAAACAACCAGAGGCTAAATTCCTTTTTTTGCCATACTCTGCTACTGCTAGAAGGTGTCACTCATCACTTCCAGTTCTGCCGCTCGATGGTGGCTGTAGGAAAGAAGGGGTCGTGACGAAGCCTTTATCTAAAGGGACACTCCCTTTGGAAATCACCGAGGCTCCTAGATCGGCCATTTTTTTCCCGAGTGTGAAGGCCTTGTTCTGGCAGAAGGTTGGGGGATTGAATACCTCCAACCCCCCACACTTATATAAGGTATTTTTTACTTTTTTAAAGTTTTTTAATTTCTTTTCTTTAGTGTTTTTAATTTTGTTTTTTTTTTTAAGTTTAATTAATTTTTTTTTGTATTTTCTTTAAAAAAATTATTTTAAATAAACATAACTATTTGAAATATTTTATTTTGAAAAGACATTATTTAATTAAATTAAAAAAAAAAAAAATTAAACATTTAGGAAGAAATTTTTCAAACTTAACAAGGGGAGCATTTTTTTTTCCTAAGAGGGAATTTTTTCAAATCTAAAAAATTCAGGGGGATAGTGAGTAATTTATTTTGAACATTGAAAAAGACAAATTGACATTTGTAATAAGGTGCATTTTCGATGGAAACTGACACCTTAGGTTCACACTTTTATGATGTATGTTGCACTTTCCATTTATATTTGCACTACTTCATTAAAGTAAATTCAATCACACTTAAGTCCCCAAAATAATTGAATCCATCTGTGCAATTTATTACACTATAGTGTTCGGTATTTGTGATACCTCTGGCCTGCACTTACACATAATGCCATCATGATTGGGCTACTGTATCCATTGCCTAATATAGTTTCCAAAAAAATGCATGAGATTGGTCTCTAGAAATCATCGAGGAGGAATAAGTACACCATATTACATTTTTTTAATCCATCCACTATCCTAATTGTTCTTGTGTTTAGGCTTAAATCCTGACAAAATTTTTGACATCCAAAGTGTTTAGGGGATGTTACACCCCATGCATGAGGATTGATGACTTTATATGGTAGGTGCCATCAATGAGACGATTCCATTTCAGTACCGCCTAAGTTCCATGTATCATATGATCTCTAAAAATTACCTATAGTCTCCCTCACGTAAGGGCAGGTATTTTCTATGATATAATGGATTGGAAAAAGGTATATTGAAAGGGGGACCATTTAGTGATATAAGAAACTTGCACTATGTCTACAAAGTTAATCACTGATGCTCATCAGTTGTTGAAAGGTCCTAATTACACACCATGGAAAAACAAGATGAAGGCTATCCTAGTCATGGATGACTTATGGGATGTTGTTTTTGGAGAAACAAAAAGACCTTCACCAGCTGCTAGATCAATAGCAGCCATAGATACATCTACTACTCAGATATACTTTGACAAGAAAGACAACAAGGTAAAAGTGCTCATCCTACTTGCTATTCCAGACGAAGTTCAACCCCACATTGGTGACTGTGCATATAGTAAAGAGACATGGGATGCCCTTAAAACTATATATGAGGGAAAGAATAACCCCATTATTATTTAACTGCAATATCAATTACACAGTCTTAGCATGAAGCAGGGAGAGACAGTTGAACTTTTTCTATGCAAAGTGTCTGAGTTGAAAGTAAAATTGAGTTCTTTGGAAGAAACTGTAGATGATAAGCTCCTTAATTCAGTAGTATTACGAGCTTTACCTAATTCTTACAAGGTATTTATCACCTAACTTTAGGTGTCACAGAGAAAATTTACGTTTGTTGAGTTGGTCAATCTGCTTTAGGAAGAGGAGGCATGCTAACTTCAAAGATATGATTCTTCTAATACAACCCTATACTCCAACTACTTCATATAAGCATAGCTTATTTGCATTAGATGCTATCTCTAATTCCCATGTTTCCATGAAAGTCTCTACCAAGGAGGTAACTTCCTTGGGCACAAGAGATATGGGCGTCTTAGTTCTGGCTACTTACTTGAGATAAGTAAGTATGAGATGGTAAAGGGTCTTCCTTCCATTTCTTCCATATTTCTAATGTGCTCTGACTACTTTGTAGGAAAGCAACATAGAGTACCTTTTGATAAGAGCTCTACAAGAGCAAAGAAACCTCTGGAGTTGATTCAAACCGATCTGTGCAATATTTTCACACCTATCAATTATGGGTGGAAGAGGTATTTTTAGTTGTTTATGAATGACTACTCATGAAATATGTGGGTGTTATTTCTTAATATGAAATCTAAAGCCTTTAGTTTATTCCAGCAATTCAATGAATCTATTTATAAGGAGTAAGGGACCTCTATAAAGACCCTCCTCTCATATTGAGGGGGTATTTTACCTCTAAAGTGTTTTCTACATTCTTGACTACACATGGGATAACAAGACATTTGACTACTATTTACACTCAACAAAATGGGGTTGCTGAGAGGAGAAATCGTTCTATCATGGAAATAGTTTGTTGTATGCTCACAAGAGCTAGTCTTGGGCAACAATATTGGGAAAAAGCTATCACCACTATAGTATAAGTGTTGAATAGGTCACCCACAAAAGCCCTAAAAGGAATTACTCCATAGGAAGCATGGAGTGGTTAAAAACCCTCCATATATCATATTCACATTTTTGGATGTAAAGCTTTCATGCACATACCAAAATCGAAAAGGAATAAGCTTGATGAGAAGAAATTGAAGTGTATTATTCTTGGCTATGATGAGCACTCCAAGGGATATCATTTGATTTATCCTTTGACCAAGAAGATTCATGTCAGTAGAGATGTTATTTTTTATGAGGCTTTCACATCACAAAGCACATCTAATGTATACCTAGATCTTGTGGAATCCAAAGTTGAGAAGTCCCCTTCGTCACCAAAGATTGGAGGTCCTTCTACTCCTTCATATTCTTCATCATCATAGAAGAAGAATCCAAAATGGTATACAAGTACAATCAGAGACTCCAAGTTATCCACTCCTCTAGATTTAACTTTAGATAGACCTCGTACTCGCAGTATGGCTCGATAGCAAAGAGCAGCAGTAGAGACTACTAGGGTTGATGACCTTTGTTAATACTTTGAGGAACTTTCTGTTGATACAAAGAGAGAAATAGAGGATATGAATATAGATGATGATAGGGTGTTTATGTCTTCAATGAATGAACATGAACCTACTTCAGTACAAGATGCCCTTAGTGAGCCACAATGGAAGGTTACAATAGATGTTGAGTATAAGTCTCTAAAAAAGAACAAAAATTGGGAGCTTATCGATTTTCCACATGGAAATAAGCCCATTGGCTATGAATGGGTGTACAAAGTCAAGTACAAGGTATATGGTACAATTGATAAGCATAAGGTTCATCTTGTTGCAAAGGTCTATGCACAAAAGGAAGGCATTGACTATGAGGAAACTTTTGCACCTACTACTCGGATGACTACCATTCAAGTTATTTGTGCTATGGTAGCACAATATGGATGGAAAGTTTACCAGATGGATGTCAAGAGTACTTTTTCTAAATTGTGATCTCCAAGAGGAATCTTATATGACACAACCTAAAGGATTTGAAGTGGAAGACCAAGAGTAGAAAGTGTGCAAGTTGGTCAAATCCTTGTATGGTTTAAAATGAGCTCCTCGAGCTTGGTATATAAAAATGGATAATCACCTCCTGTAGCATGTATTTAAGAGATGTACATTAGATGCAAACCTCTATTTAAAGAAATAAGGTTTTGAGATAGTGTTGCTTGTACTCTATGTTGATTATCTGCTCATTATAGGGAGTTCAAAAACTATGATCTTTGCTATCAAAAATGACTTGTGTAAATATTGTGAGATGACAGATATCAGACTTATCCATTATTGTCTTGGATTGGAAATGAGCCATAAGGAGCACTATATCAAAGTGACTCAGAAAAAATATTCCAAGACACTATTAGAAAAATATTGCATGACGTATTGCAAGCTAATGGTAACTTCGATGGAATCAGGACTTCAGTTATCGCGATATGATGATTCACCTCAGGTAGATGGTACTCTCTATCGACAGTTGATAGGGAGTCTCATATATATGAAAAAAATTATCATGTTTGCTATCAACTATCTTTCGAGGTTCATGCAGGAACCTAAGACTACTTACTGGAAAGAAGCAAAATGTGTTCTTCACTATGTCCGTGATACAATGGAATATGGCCTAAAATACAAGAGGAATGACAAATTCTTCTTTTAAGGATACACAAACTCTGACTATGTCATATCATATGATGATCATAAGTCAACGTTAGGATATATATTTCATCTTGGATCCAGTATTGTCTCTTGGCACAACAAGAAGCAATAGGTGGTTGCTATATTATCTACAGAGGTAGAATATCACACCGCATGTGAAGCTATGTGTGAAGTGATATGGTTGCATTGAATTTTGACAAGTATGGGCCATCCATAAAAAAGTCCAATACACTTGTTTTGTGATAATGAGGGTGTTTTGAACCTTGTCAAGAATCAAGTGCATCATGATAAAACCAAGAACATTGACACACAATGTCACTTCATTTGATACAAAGTTCCAAGACATCGAATTCAGCTTTAGTACATTCCCACCGATGCTCAAGTTGCAGATATTTTCAGTAAGGCACTTGCATGTGTCAAATTTGAATTATTTCGTAGATCTCTATGTATTAAAAAATAATGTAATAAAGGGTGGATGTTAGCATAGCTATTATGGTTATTACATTATAGGATAATATTGTTATATTGTTGTAACATCTGCTATTTTCACCTTAGGTGGTTCTGTAACCTATAGGCTATTCTCGGGCTACATTGTACTATTTATTTTATTATTTCAATTGCAATTATGTTCGTTTTGCTCATAGCTAGCACTTAATGCATTTCTTGACATACTCATAGCAGTCCTTTTCCATGGTGGACCAATAGTAACCCATTATAAAGATGCACTTAATGATGTCCATGCCACTGAAATGCCCTCCACATGTGCCATCGTGAGCTTGAAAAATTGTCCAGGATGCTTCTTGGGGTTCAAGAAAATGGAGTAATACTCCATCATATCCTCATTTGTAGAGGATTTCTCCTAGCAAGATGTATCTTATTGCTTTTTGTTTGAACATTCGTCTTTCAGTATGCGATAAACCTTGAGGTACTATTCCAAGTTTTAGGAAGTCTTGCAGTTGGGAAAGTTAATACTGATAAGCCATGGCTTCTATAAAAAATATGGCTTACTTTTCCTGCATTCCTGATATGGTGAACACAGATTGAGGAACAAATCTATGGTGTATGTTTACACCACACTCCACAGGTCGTTTGGAGATCAAAGACCCACAAGGTGTCATTTGCAAAAAATCTCTAGCTGCAAAAGACCAATCCTGATTTGGTTCGATGTTGATCATGTTAACTGATTCTTGATTGTCAAAAGCTTCCTGGTGTATTGCTGAGTGTGAAAGAACTTTCACATGAATGGTTGTAAAATTAGCAGATGGATTCTAAGGGATTAAATATCCCAAAGATGCTATGGTGTCTGCAAATATATTTGACATACGAGGGATTGCCTTGATGTCATACCATTACAACTGAGCTAGGTAGGTGTCAACAAGTTCCTTGTAAGTCTTCAGGAGTGGGCATATGCATTGAAATAGTCCTTTGACCTGGTTTACTATGAGCAAGGAGTCAAAAAATATATTCAATATTTTAATGCCCATTTCTATGGTTGTTTGGAGTTCCAATTTCAATGGCTCATATTTTATGTTGTTGTTTGTGCACGGGAAGTCTAGTTTGAATGATAAGGGCAATGGAGCACCCTGCGATATGATAAAGATAATCTATACTCCACCCCATTATTCACACTTTGAACCATCAAAGAACAGTGACATATATATTTCTTCCTAAGTTTCTTCGAGTTCTGGTGGATCTAATAATGCAAATACCGCATCATTAGGCAATTCTATGGTGAGCAGCTTGTCATCCTGAAGAGGCGCTTCTGCTAATTGATATGCTATGACTTGTCCCTTGATGGAATTTTGGATTATGAACTCTAAATAAAATTCTATCAATAGCATGATCTACTTTGAGGTATGTGTATTGTGATATGTCTTGCTCATCATGTACTACAAAGGATTTTGTTTTGATATCACGTAGGTCGTATGGCTCAACATGTAGTGTCACAAATTTTGAGTTGCAAATACCACTACTAAACACAAGTTTTTGACATAAAAATATCCTATCTCATAACTCACCAAGGTATGACTAATGTAATAAATGGATTGCTATTTATCTTGTGAATTATTTTGGGCTAACATGGTGCCCAATGCAAAATTAGTAGCCAATATATACAGTAAAAATGGTATGTCTGGCCTTGGTGGAGCCAACACTGGCAACGTTTCTAGATAAGTTTTGATCTCTGCAAAGGCTTGATGGCACTCTTCATACCAATTAAAGGGGACCTCCTTGCATAGAAATTGATTCATAGGTTGACATTTTTCTGATAATTATGTGATGAATCTTTTGATGTATGCTATATTGCCTTGTAGGCTCCTTAGCTCCCTAATGTTGGTAGGGACAGCCATTTCCAATATAGAATTTACCTTTGCAGGATCGACTTCAATGCCTCTTTTGGATACGATGAATCCCAAAAGCTTACTAGAAGTTACACCAAATACACACTTCTTAGGATTCAATCGGACATTGTGTTCTATGAGGCGATCAAAGACTTGTCTAAGGACTTTAGCGTGCTCTTGCCACAACAAGGACTTGGCCAGTAAGTCATCCATGTAATAATCTAAGATATTATGCATATAGTCATGGAATATGTATTTCATGGCCCGCTGATATGTGGCACCAACATTTTTGAGACCGAATGACATCACTTTGTAACAGAATGTTCCCCATAGAGTAATGAAAGAAGTTTTATGTTGATCTTCAGGCTTAATCTAGATCTAGTTGTATCCAAAAAAATCATCTATTAGGGAGAGCATCTTATGACCTACGATTGCATCTACAAGAGCATTTATGTTTGGAAATGGGAATGAATCCTTTGGGTTGCCCTATTTAAATATTTGAAGTCTGTGCAGATATGAACTCTTCCATCGGGTTTTCCCATGGGTACCATGTTTGAAACGCACTCAAGGTAGTCTATAGGAACTATGAATATTGTATCTAGTAGTTTTTACAATTCGTTCTTCACCATCAAAGTGACGGTTGGATGCATTTTCCTTAGATTTTGCTTGACTGGCTTCTTCATGGGATCCAATGAAAGGTTATGAACGACTAAATTTGGATCTATCCATGGCATGTCTTTGTAAGTCCAAGCAAAAATATTTGGCCTCTCTTTGAGGAGAGGAATTATGATGGCTTGTTCCTCTGGAGATAGAATTTATTCGAACGTGAATTTTCTTGGTTGGATAAGATCATCATTGATGTCCACATCGAAAGTTACTTCTATAGCCATATGTGACCCATCCTCTATTTTATGAGGCATGGGTATCAAATGAATGTCATCGTGGGATTTATAGGTCCTACTGACTCAGGATCCAAACCAGCATGGAACATGCCATACGCATAGCCTAGTGCAAAATGGAATGGCTGTAACATCTCTTCATTTGGGAAGAGGTCTTCATCCTCTATGGGTGAATTAGTGTGATCCCAATAAATAGCTTCTACATAAGGATGCAATGATTTGGTAGGATCTACTGGATTATGAAGTGGAGTGGTTAAATTAATGGAGATCATGTTGATGGATGGGATGAAATATCCAGGACCACATGGGTGTAATATTGTTTTAGGGGTTTCCCTTCCATGCTTACGATGAGGTTCTAGCAGTTTGGGGATGAATGGGTCCTCCCTATGTAGCATGTGAGTGGTTGGATTCTCTCTATGCAAAGACTATGGAATGGGGTCATTTGGCTAAAATATCTCTAGGAATGTAGGCAGAGGAGGATTGACCATGCGATGAATAGTCCCTAAGTCAACAGGTCTTCTGAGAAACCTTAATATAGGATCTATGGCACACAATGTTGACTCTCTTTCTACTAGATCATTGACTTATCACAAGTTGTGAGGCCCAAGATAATCCATCTTGGTCTCATAATCAAAGTCATAATCACTTATCCAAAAACCGTTAGCATTGGTATGCGGCCCTATAATAGAAGGCTCATGTCTTGGACCCAAGTGGTTCGTCTCTATTTCATCTTTATATTCTTCATCACTTATGAAGAATCCATTTACATTTGTCTCTTGACCCAAAGTCAGGGGTTGATGGCTTAGGCCTAAGTAGGCTCTTTCTGTTGAGTATTCTGATTCATAGTCACTTTCATCTGATATGTACCCACTCTCATTATGGATGGACCATGTGAATCTTTGTAAATAACAAGGTATATGGTAGGCTAAGCCAAGTTGCACCTCATCATCACATGCTTCATATCCATTCTCCTCATCCCATGAGTTGTACCCTATTGGGGTGGAATCAATTGAGATGTTTGGGTGATAAATTTCTTTTGGCGGTACGTTCATCATGGCCACTTGTATGTTGCTCAAATTTCCTATTATTAGGGGGTGATAAGGAATGAAATAATTGTCTTCTCCTAATACTAAGCTTAATATGTCCAATGCTACTACAAGAGAGTCATATCGACCTCCAATATAATATCCTAACCCAAACCTATCGGAGGGAAGCTGATATTGTGGCTCGTATGGCTGCCTGTGCACCTGCTTATATATACCAAGGCCATAGCCATGCCAATGGCAATTCTCAAAGTAGCTTAGAGAAAAATTAGGATTAGAGAGGTAACGAACATTGACCATTAATAATTTTTCATAATCCTCTTCTATGTCTGAAGACTTATGGGCGCAGTCCAGGCTGACATAGACAAAATTGGTTTAGTTGGGAGGGATTACAAGTGGAACCACTATTCCCACTAGTAGTCTCAAGTCCTTAGGTCTTCCCATGTTTTGTGTAGACCCAATGATAGGTGTAAAGGTAATGTTTTGCATAAGGTACTCCCCTATGCCTGTGCTTACCAAGTGTATTTATGCATGCAATGTGGATGACCCTATGGATGATACTGGAAAATTAGGATGGTAATCACTATCTTCATCTTGATATTGAAGATTTCCTTCTTCCATAGGACTTGGCATTTCAACAGTGGCTACAGTTGGCATTTCCTTGGGTATTTCTTACTTGACTAAGGGTGCCTTTAGCTTCTAATCATATTTTGGTTTTGATTTTGATGGTACTTTGGAAGTATTGTCTATTTTAAGTGCAACAGGAGGTGTTGATGTGCATGGGTCTTTTATTACCCTTTTGTCTTTGTTATCCATTTGTTTGTTTGGATATTGAGGTGCTACATACAGGTGGGTATAAGGAATTACAAATTATCCTAGAATGTCCACCTGATGGACATATTTAAAAGGATATTCATGGACCAGAACCACATAGACTTTGTTTTCGTGCACATACTTGACACACTAGTGCAAGATCGAAGGAACACACTTCATGGACCTTATCCAAGGATGACCTAGGAGGATGTTGTATTGCATAACTCCTTACAAGACATGACACATCATAGGGATGGTATTGTACCCCACCTTTATTGGTAGGACTATCGTTCCCACAATATTGCATAAAGAATCATTAAAAACTCTCTATGTGTAAGCTCATGGAATGATATTGAACTTAGGGATCTTGAGGCACTCTATTGTTGTTGTTGTAATGATGTTTATTGATGAAACTGTATCGACCAAGACCCTATTGAAAGGTAAGTCATTGATTGCCACCACAATATTTAGTGGAGGGTCTAGTAAGGCAGTAGGTACTATCTTAATATCATAATCATAGAATCAAATTATAGGTTCTTGGCATTCTTGTACTTGTCCCACAAAATGAGTGAATGCATTCACATCTTGTGGTTGGAGCTCAATTGTCCTCAAAATTTCCATTGGAGTCTCCCTATGCTTTGGGGATTGTTGTATGAGCTCATAAATGGATTAATTAGCTTGAGTCATCTGTAGGTTTTGCTCCAATATACCCCAGATAATTACCACAAGTCATGCTGGTGGACATGGAAGGTTGTCCTACCTCTACCTAGGTGCATCTAGGACATTCATGGGAGTTGTAGGAGATTGTGGTTGACCATATTGTCTAGTCCTAGTTGCTATGTTAACAATCTCAACCATCCCAATGCATTCATGGGTAGGTATATCAGCTCGAACCTGATTGACTTGGGCCCCTTTCTCTCTAGGGACCTCATGATTAGGCAATGGGTTTTTGTATATGCCCATGTCTTTGTTATCGGGAGCCAGTGGGTTGTCAACTTTGAGTTCTCCTACCTCAATCATGTTTTGCACTTGATGCTTAAAATCAATGCAAGCCTCAATGTCATACCTCAATATCCTATGATAAGAGCAAAATTGATCTTCCCTATATCCTTTTGTCTTAGGATGGTTGGGATATATAAGAGGTATATCAAGCAATTTGATCCTCCTGGCCTCGCTCAGCTGATTAAATATTGATTGCATTGATTCTATCAGAGGCGTGAAATAGCAAGGCATCTTGCATTCTCTATTTTGCCCTTGATTGTTCCTTTGGTCATAATTGGCTGGCGAGGGATGTGCTTGATAGTTTTGGGGTTGTTGTACACCCCCATGGTTAGGTGTAGCCAATACGACTTGATTGAATGGAGAAGGGTTGCCTTGCTTCTACTTGTACTTGTCATTATTACCATTCTTGTTCTACTCCTTTTGTTTCAAAGTTTAATGGTTCCCTCATCTACTTTTATGTCTTCAATGAGTTTGGCTTGTGCCAAAGATTCCTCAAATTAAGGATACTATTGAAGTTGTAGCAATAGGGATATGTGTTTAGAACAAATTTTGGTGAACATTAGAATGATATATTTTGTGGGAATGGAGAATGACAACTTTTCCATGACTTTTATCCATCTATTCCCATAATCTATTACTGGCTCATCATCATACTATTTCAAGTTGTCTAGGTCTGAAAGACTCATCTTATTTTTAGCACCAAAGGAGAAATGCTTTAGGAATATTTTTACTAGTTGTTCAAAGTTTGTTATGCTATGCTTATGTAGTTGGTTGAACCATTGAGTGGCAACACCTAAAAATACCATTATGAATGTTCTTAGCATGAGAGTGTCATTGTCTTCAATATAAAAACATGCGTTGATAAAATTGGTGACGTGCTCTTGTGCATCCTCTTCACCCTTAAATTTTTATATCCTAGGCATTTGAAAGTGCTTAGGATATGGAGGGCTAGGGATTGATGGGCACAATGGCTGGTTGTGTATTTTGCTCAATGTTGGTGAGTTCCCAGTTGCTTATTGTTTCTCAAAGGCTTTTATATTTTGAACAATTTCTTGAAATACCTTTGATGCACAAATTTCCTACTCTTGTAGGCCTACTCATAGTGGCAATGGAGGTAATTCTCTATCCATTTTATTTGTTCTATTTTCTTCCCTCCTATGAAGGGACTCAGGATTGTGATCTTGGTTTGTTATGTTTGCCCTTTCCCCACTAGTTAGATTTCGTTTATGGTTTGGTGGGTGATTTCATTGTGGGCTATCTTGTCTAGTGCATCTCTCCTTAGGCGAGTCAGTGCGCCTAGTTCTTTGGTGGTTATCATCATTTATCTATAAATTGTTAAGATCTAGCTACTCAGCTTGCTCTCTTAAGCACTGCTCATGTTGGCACAAGAGTCTTTCTATTTGTTTATCCTATTTGAGAGCTTCCACCATATCTATCTCCTTATGTAATACATTTTCTAACCATCTCACATGATCAATTTGCACTGTCATAGAAGACTCATGTTTATCTGACTCTGTTCTTGTTGTCTTGAGTCACATATTCCTTGGGGATGTTTCTACTATAGTTGTACTCTTGCTAGCTAATGTGACTTGTTCAGTGTAATATTGTGTATCCCTATATTAGACTCCGTACATTTATAGTTTTTTGAGTTGGTCATGTAGGAAACTGATCCAACCCATCTAGCTGTCTTGTTTTCCATGGCTAGTCCCATTGGATGCCATTCACTCCTATGAGGTCATAGTCCACGAGAATATTTTATTTTGTGTGAAGGATCTCTTCTATATTATTCCCATGACTAGATGTAGCTCTAGTTCCCTGTCCTTCAGTGGGCAGAGCTATTTCATATATTTCTTGTGAATCTTGAGGTGTTGCAACTTTTGCTTGAATTCTTGATGAAGAGGGTTTTGTGGTGACTTGTTTTCTCCATGTGGATGGAGATGTAGTAGTCTCATCATCCCTATGTGAAGAATGAGTTTTAGAACCTTCTTTATGTCCATGTGAGGAAGAAGCCCTTGAAGCTTCCTCACATATTTGAGATGTTTCTGTGTGTTTAGAGGAGGCCCTTGAGGTCTCCTCATGTCTCCTTGATGAGGATGGATGTGAAGCATCTTTTTGTCTATGTGAATTTGTTCCATGATGTGGTTCCCTACTTGGGTTTTCTTGAGGAGATCCCCCAAGGGTTGAGTTATCACCCCTTAGGTTCATGGAGCTACGTATCATAGTATTATGGGTAGGTTGTTCAATGTTACTATGACTCCGCCTATAGGTATGAGTTGCTTTAGTCTCTCCCTAGGGATTAGATCGAGGGTGTTTACTTCTTATTTTGACCATGTTGTCTATGAATTGACCTTTTGAGTTGTAGTTTAGGAATAGCCACACAATACCAAATAAATGTTTATCTTGATTACCGATTTAAGTGTGCCCTAAATTGTTTGGTGTGTTTTGATGTGTTGTTCTCTCGATTTATTGCTCTTGTTATTGGATTAATAATGAGAAGACTCATCCATAGTGATAATCAAGTACACCCATGCCAAACATGATTTTATCAAAAGAATCTAGGGTACACCGCTGAAGTCCCAATGGGGGTTTTGCCTAGCTCTTCCACTTTGAACCAATGATTATTCCAGTAGTGGGAGATATTTTGAGTACAAGTAACTTAGTATCACTATAAGTAAGTTTCTCAATCAATTTATAGGAAGCTCGAGGGGGAAAACCAGTGGAAGGAGATGAATTTCAACATCATTAGATTGAATTGAAGGTTGATGATGAAATTCAACTCCCCAATGTTTAAATGAGACGTGCGTGTGTGGTGTTCATTTTAATATTGCATAACATAAAGTGCATCATATAGCAACAATGAGTATTTCCTATATCCCTAAGTGCAAAAATACGTTTGAATATTTAGAAATATGCATGAACTACTATGATTTGTATGAGCGCACTTTATTTCGTGTAGCTATGGCCTCTAGTAGGACCTCAAAGTAAGCAAACAACATACAATGTCTAGCACGTTGGATTCTAGCAAAAAAATTTTAGGCATAAGTCATTGTTCCTAACAATGCCTAGTGGAAATCTAAAAGAAGATCTAAGATATGCAAAATGCTTAATTATTTTTCCTTTTATTATTTTAATTTCCAAACATAAATGTGCTTTAAGTTCTCTATTTTAGACACACATAAGCAAACATAAAGCTGTAGAATATCAAAGAGGCTATACCAACATCTAATACAACTCAGGGAACCTTGTTTCTATCCTAAGTTGCTCTCCAGTTTTGGTCATTATTGACTAGAGCGATTGGTTCTTGGCCACCATTAGTGGGAGCGGCTAAAGCTCTATTGGCGATTGTAGCTAAGAGCAGTTGATTTTTTGTCGATGTATCTCAGAGCGGCTAGACCTGCACACAAAACTAAGTTAGTATTTAGGAAAAAAATGAAAAATTAGTGGAGGTACCATTGTGATTGCCATCTGTAGTGACCTCAGGACGCACACACTACTCTTTTTATGCTGCTTACAATGTATTAAAAACCCAATGAAATGGAAGACAATGAAAATCGTAGAACATGAAAGTAACAAAGATGGATCTCTTTATTTGTATTAAAACTTGGTTACATGTCGGTACCTCTTTGGGATACCCATTTCGATACAATAAGGTTACAAATAGGCAAAGAGTACCCCTTTCACAAAAAGGTGGTGTGCTATCAAAAAGCTTCTCGGTTTCGCACATGGAAATGTAAGAGGGCTTACAAATGCCTCCTTCTCCAGGCCTATTTCCTAGAGGGATCCCTTTTTCTCTCATATGTTGCAGATTCAGTCCGATGAACTTGTGGCCCTGTAAGCAATGAAACAACAACACACGCTTAGATGTATGATACTATCTCTCTAGATGAGGTTGTTATAAATGAATATAACAAATTAAAGCAAGTGCAAATTAGACTAATGCTATGAATGCAAAAAAATGAAATGATGCTATGCTAATGATATGCTAAATAATGAATCTAATGTATAAAACCCTAAGTTAAGCCAACGGGCCACTGTCCAAGACAAGGGCCACTAAAGTGACTCTCGTTCTCTTTGATCCAAAGATATGGATCAAAGCTTGTATCCGATGTTGAAATAATGGTTTCTATGATCTCCAATTTGTTAGGGCTTCACCATACACATGATCTCCAAGGGAACTCTCCAAGTCTCGAAAGCTCTCCTCATTGACCTGTCCTGATAAATTCAAGATAAATTGTTTGGATAAAGATATCTCAAATAAAATATGGATAGATAAAAGCTCTCTCTCTTAGGTGCTCTTAGGCTTGCACCTTTTATATTTTGAAACCCTAGGCCTATGTCCAAGCCCTATAAATTAATTTCTCATGTGTAGTGAGAGTTAGCTTGAGAAGCTTTTTGTCTTTTCTATGTTTGGAGACTAGTTAATTGAAATATAACTACCAACTTGAGTCTCCTATGCAAACTGGTTGTTAGCATGAGAATATTTTATGCTTTGTCTATGTTTGGAAGCTAGTTAACTAAATTCTAAATACAAACTCAAGTATATTATGTGAACTAGTCATGAAAAGGAATGCAAAGTTAATCCCACTCACCTTTATTGCATGTAGACTACCACTTCTACCCATGATTAGGCCTGTTTGTTGACAAAAACTACTTTTATGGTTTAGTTGCTGTCATCTACAATGACTAATATTTGGTCATTATCATATATAATGGCTAAGGTCTAGCCACTCTAGGCTTGAGTGACTAATATTTGGTCACTCTTGGCTCAAGCGACCAGGCTTGGATGGCTTGAAAATGACCCAAATGAGTGGTGAGAACCACTGTTGATTCTTCGAAAGTCCAAGATTATGGCATCTAATATTATGAATGTGTCTATATGAGTAGCTCCCCTAAGCATGAAACATTTTAGATGTCTATACCAAGACTCTTCATGCACTGCACCTAGTTACCAAGATTCCTCCTCTCCACTTCATTTGCAATCATAACACATTAAGTCCATCAGCAGAATTTAGCACTTTTGCCAAATTTCCACATAAAATTTTTGAGGAGTGTGTCTCTTCTTGCATAATTAAATAGCCTTTGTTTTTTAATATCTATTTACACTTTTATAGTCTACCATTACCTTTTAAATCAACACACATAAAGCAATGTAACTTATAGCACATGGAACATTTTCTCTTTTATTTAAAACAAAACAATGTTTATAATATAAGCTCCATCACATAAAAGAGTTTCAACTTCATACACATACAACATGAAGGTGGCTCTTAGTGTCATTGCCACAAATACATCAAGAAAGTGGTTCTCAATGTCAGTGCCACATAAAAGCATTTTCAGGCAGCAAGCAACATTCAAATAAACTTAACTCACACAAAGGTATGATTTTGCAATGCACCTAAATGATATGCAAAGCGTGAGTTTCTATGTGCTCAAGAGTTGAATCATCATTTCCCTATTTTACCTTTTTCTTCTAGCTTAAATCCTTTTTTGGAAACCTTGCAACTATCCTACACTCACATTATTTTTCATTAGTACCATGTTTCTTACAATAAAAAAATAAGTTTAATATTTATCTATTTTCTTTCATTAATCATGCGAGGAGGGTCGTTACATCCTCCCCCACTAGGGATAAAAATAGTCCCTATTTTTTTAAACTAGGTTAAGCAAAGAAATATTTAAGAAGAATCATATCAATAACAAAAAATATACCATTTTTTTTCTATTACACATTAAGCAATAATATTTAAAAATAATATTATTTTTCCTCTTGACTAGCATATAATAACACTATAGGTTATATCACAATGAATTTTTTCTAACATACTCATCATATGGTCCAAAATATTTCATTGAGAAATACCAAAATATTTTCAAGCTACCCTACTCAGTAACTTCACAAACACATTGCAACTATTCAGGTTCTAGTTTCATACATATGTATTTACACACATATCTCAAAATTATAAAAGAATGTTTTTATGATAAAGTATTTATCTACTCAAACAAATTAGGAAATTTTTGTTGCATAACTACAATGTCTTCTCACATAGCACTTTTGTCCGAGTAGTGGTCCCATTGGACCCAACATTGATCAATGCTTCTTTTCCTCAAATTATTAGTTCAAGAACCAAGAAAGTGACTATGTCGAACATCAATATTTAATGGATCGGTCATACGCAAATTGGAAACATCTAAAACATGAGTAGTATCGAAAATGTACTTTCTAAAGAGGGACACATGAAATACACTATGGATTTTGGATAAGCTTGGTGGTAGAGCTAGTCTAAACGCAACAAGGATTATCTTAGTTATAATATCAAATGGATCCATGTATCTGGAGTCAATACTGGAAAATTTTATTGAGATTTTAGATGTCTTCACCCCTAAGAATACTTTATCACCCATAGGATATTGCCTAAATGTTCATTTTAGGTCCACGTAGCTCTTTTGGCAGTCTGTGGTCTCTGTTAGCTTCTACTAAATTCTCTTTAATTGATTTTCCATTTATTTTACCATTTAAGATCTGATAACTACCCAATATTTTAGATTATACAAAGGTAAGGGAAATCTACACCATCTCCCATATAGGGCTTTGAAAGGTACCATATGTAGCGATGTGCGGTAACTATTGTTATAAGAAAATTCCACTGGTATAAGTAATATTTCCACTTTATGTGTTGATCTATGTAGTACATTATTAACATATCCTCAAGCACTTGATTCACCCTCTTAGTATATCCATTTGTCTTCGAGTGATAAGCAGTACCGATGTTTAGTTTAGTTTCTAAAGCTTGATGCAGTACTTACCAGAATTTAGAAGTAAAATGAGAATCTATCTCAGAGATAATAACTTTTGGAAAATCATGTAGTCTTACCGCTTCCCTATAAATATT
Source organism: Wollemia nobilis (assembly GCA_028583015.1). Taxonomy (NCBI): domain Eukaryota; kingdom Viridiplantae; phylum Streptophyta; class Pinopsida; order Araucariales; family Araucariaceae; genus Wollemia; species Wollemia nobilis. The sequence continues at coordinate 161,867 of JAQPPZ010010238.1, read as the reverse complement.
ACTTTCTAATATGGGTGCGTCATCCTGCACATTACCTGGTATAAAATATGTGACTTTGGTTAATTTATCCATAATTTTAAAAACAACATCATGCCTGAATCTTTTTTAGGCAATCCCACTATAAAATCCATTGATATCACTCGCTAGTTTTGTGTGGGTATCTCATGTGGGTATATCTTCCCAGATTGATGCAGATGCTTTGCTTTCACTCTTTGACATTCTAAGCATTTTACCACATAATTGGTAATATATTTTTTCATTCTTGGCCAATAGTAAGATTTTTTCAAATTTTTGTACATTTATGCCCCTCTTGGGTGCGTAGAATAAGGAGTATTATAATATCCATAAGTATTTTTTATCTTAATCCTCATAAATTAGGAACTACCAATCTATTTCTAAAAAGTAAAATATCACCTCTGAACACATAATCTGCTCATCCTAACCAATACATGACTGGAAAAATTTATCTTTTTCTTGCCATATCTTAATTTGATCCAATAGATCATATTGATATTTTGTCACTGTGATAATACATCCCCTTCTACTTAGAGCATCAGTGACCTTATTTTACTTACCCTTAATGTATTCTATGCCAAAATATTATTCCACCAAAAATTCTATCTAGCGTCGTTGCTTGGCATTCAATAAGGGTTGGGTAAATATGTACTTTAGACTCTGATGATTAATATTTAACTCAAATGTCTTTCCCAAAAGATAATGTCACCAAATTTTTAGGGTGTGTACTACCACTACCAAATCTAAATCATAAGTAGCATAATTAACCTCGTGCCTCTTGAGTTTCTTGGAATCATAAGCAATAACTGCATCATCTTGGGTCAAAACCCCACCTAACCCTTCAATTGATGCATATGTACAAACTATAAACTACAAATGTCAGGATTGGTGCAGTCGTTAACATTTCTTTTAAAATATGAAAAACCTCTTCATACTTCTCTATCCATTTAAATATTTTTCCTTTTCTTTTAAGGTTGGTAATGGATTGAGCAATTTGTGAAAACCCCCTGATGAACCTTCTATAATATCATGCAATTCACATAAAAATTTGCACCTCTAAAATATTATAGGTGTTGGTCAATCCATAATTGCTTCAATCTTCTTGGGATATACTACAATTCCCTCTATTGAGACAATATATCCTAGATATTGTACTTGTGGAGTATGAAACTCACATCTAGCTAACTTTACATATAATTTATTCTTTCTTAGAATCTCAAGTACAATTTTCATATTTTGATCATGCTTCTCCATGATTTTGCAGTAGATCAATATATCATCCAAAAATACCAGTACAAAACGATCCAAATGCTCTCTAAAAATGCTATTCATGAGGTTTATGAATGTGGTTGGGGCATTGGTTAGCCCAAAAGGTAAGATAGTAAATTCAAAATTTCCATATCTAGTTCTAAAAGTTTTTGTAGAAGTGTCTTCCTCCCGAATATTTAACTGATGATACCTAGATCTCAAATCTATCTTAGAAAATATGGTTGGTCCTTTCCATTGATCAAACAAATCATCAATTCTTGGTAAAGAATACCTATTTTTTATAGTAACTTTATTTAGCATCCAATAATATATACGCATCCTTAAAGTACTATCTTTATTTTTAACAAACAAGATAAGAACTCCCTAGGACGAAACACTTGGATTTATTAGCCATTTTTCTAGCAATTATTGAAGTTATATTTTGAGCTCTTAAAGCTCTATGGGTCTCATTCTATAAGGTGATCATGCAATTGGTGCAACACCAAGAAACAACTCAATTGAAAAATCAAATTCCCTTAGAGAAGGTAACTCGAGTGGTTCTTTAGGAAACACATCTTTGAAAGCTCCCAAAATTGGATATTTCTGGAAAATATCAAATTCCTTTGAAGTCTCCTCTTTTCTATTCAACTTAACTATGAAGATCATACCTTTCTTTCTAATAACCTTCTTAATATGCATTCTAGTCAAAATGTGTGGTTTGAATTCTTTCTAACCACAATTAATTCTATTTCTCTAGCTATATTCATGCACGAATTCCAATATATATCCTCAAATTTTAAAAAATCATTGTGCACTTTTAACCAATAGACTCATAAAATGATGTCAAACACATGCAAAGACACTACATACAGTTTCCAGTTGGTCTTCCCTTGTGGCAAAGAGATGGAAATAAAATAAACATTGATTAACATGGTAGGTTTACCCTGAGCCATACTCTACCTTACAACCATTGGCTAAAAATATAATTCTAACAGGTAAATCACTCACTAACATAGAAGAAATAAAGGTATCAGTTAACCCACTATTAATCAAAATTTACACATTCTTATCAAAACTTTTACCATTCATTAAGAAAGGTGTAATTTATCCATTGAGTTCAGAACTACCTGTGGTCGTATAGATACTGTGGTTGGCTTCTTCTAGGAATTTAGATGGATGATAAGCTCTAAGAGGACATTTATTGGCATAATGAGATCATTTACACACATAGAATCCATTTGGAGTAGCTCTATTTCCTCTATTGTCATTCTCATTTTTGTTCACAAATGTAGTTTCCCTAGCCCTCTCTTGACCTACTAGTTTTTGATCCTATCTTCTGGGAAACTCTTTAGCATTTTTCTTGAACTTACCACCTTGGTAATTGGGTTTATTTCTATCATTATGCTTTTGTTGATCTCCTCCTTTGGACTTCTTATTCTGTTCCTTCTCCCATCTCACAAATCCAATGCTTTTCCATTTTAAAAGTTCATCTTTTTCCTTTTTGGATAGCTTTTGATAATTGAAATATGCCTTTATTATTTCTTAATTAGCTTAATATTTTCTTGCTAAATCAAAATATGTAGGCAAATTGATGGGATTATGCATGTTTACCACCATCATAATTCTAGGATGTAATCCCAGAATGAATTTCTGAGTTTTTATTTCTTCATTGCTTTCATATTGTGACACATACTTTAACAACTGAATAAAATTTTGGTGGTAATCCCTTACTAACGTATTCTCCTACCAAAAAATTGAGAATACCCAAACTTCTCTACATATTACTTCCTTGTAAAGAATCTATATTTAAATTATTTGATAAATTATTCCCATTTAAGGTCAAAAACTTCCACCTCATACCCTTTCTTATAATATTTCCACCAGTCCAAGGCTATTTCAGTCATATTTATCATTTCCAGAGTAGTATTTGATTCAAATGATAAAACCACTAGAGAGAAGTAGGACTCCAGTTCACTTATCCATTTTTTAGTTGACTCACCATCGCCCTTACCATTAAACTTTGATATTACTATTTTTTTAATATTTTTATCCAACTCCTTACTCACCATTACCCTACTAGAGCTGGATCTCTCTAGTTATATTGATGTTTCCATTGACCTATCCATATAATTTCCTTGTCCACTAGCTAATTCTTCTATGAATCACTATTTTTGGACACTAAACTCTTATTGTTGGGCCATGTGAGGTTTTTGTTGGACTATTTCTTCTCTTTGATATTCCATATATGTTTGTAATAATTGCACCACTTTTGCAAGGTTTTCTTCCTACACACTGGTCTCACTCTCATTTTGAGAAATATCATTCATCATTATTTCACGTTGAGGATATTTCTATATTAAATTTGTTCATGGCCTCCTTACAAGTCTCTTAGTGACTTCCTCCTCCCTGCCGTCCACAGGATTTCTCAAGGATCGACCTCGCAACAACCATGCCATTCAACCTATAGGTGAATGAAGTAGTGTATTAGTTTATACCAACTAATTAATTACACATTCAAATTCTACAAATTAGAATCATTTTTGCTCTAATACCATATGTAATAACCCAAGTCTACTACTCACCTGGTTGCACAGTCTAAAGAACAAACACAACCAATATAATTTTTTCCACTACATTTATCAATTACTACTAACAAGTTTTACTTTGATTATTAAGTTTTTAATATAGGTTATATCTTTTGGTTCACCCAATAATTCTAAATTTTCTTTATGACAATGTAGCACAGTCATAATAAACCACATTTGGATTAGGAACTACTACAACTAGCCACCCAAGTGGACGATATTGGCCAAATCTCGTAGAGTTGCCATTTTTGTGGATTTGATTGCCCTCATTTGCATCCATAGATTTTGGCATGAGGATCAAACCATGATAAGGGTTATCCTCTAGGGCCCATAAAACCTAGAGGGTGGATACTTTCTTCCCTTCCTCATCTCACCAAACCTTCAACTATTTAGTTAACTTATTCTAAAACTACTGTAGGTGAGAATAGAATACTTATGCCCCTGTGACTAACTGGATATTTCCTTTTCTTTTATTTGAGTCAGTTAGTTCCATGTCAATTCCCTGACCTTGGAATTCATTATACGTGTTCAATAGAACCCATGATAGTTCATCCCATACCGAACCCCATGGCCATTCCTTCTAGGTTCACTAAACATGGTTTTTATCACAATGCTTTTTGAGTATCAACCTAGAAAATATGTCCCATACCATCTTCTCTTTCCGACTTGACTGGCCATATTATAAGACCAATTCCATTAGTCATCAACTATCTCGAAGCATGTTGTGTGCATTCCCGCACCTCAACAATATTGGGTATACATAGGTTTTTCCTTAAGTTATGACCTTCTGAGAAAACCTACTAGATTAAATAGATTATTCTAATCTTCCATAAGAAATATTATTTTCTTTTCCAAGTAAGAGTTTTTCTAGTTTTCCTTTGAACACAACTAAAAACATTATGGGTATAATTTAACAATATGCAATTCAACTCTACACCCAAAGTGTCATCTTAAAGAAACTGAAATATTATATTTCTTTATTACCCATTCTCTTATTTTACTAAATTGTCTACAAAGTTGTCACAATAAGCTAATTTCTCTAAGTTAAAGGCTATAGAAAACTATTTTTTTTAACAAATCCTTCCATGGAGCAACATTGAGCTGGTCAATGTTTAATCGCCTATTTTGAAAGCAAAGGTTAAAATACTTTCACTACCTTTCCTCAAGGTTTAATCTAGTTGCCAAAGCAGTTTATAAAATCATAATTCTTAAATACTTTCAGTTTTCCTTTGAAGAAAATAGTTTCAAGAATTTTTAATAGCCTGAGAAATAATTCTAAAACCGGTTACAAAAAACATACAAGTTTGAGATAGAGTATTCCTCATAGAAATTTTACAGTTTACACTAGTAAAATACATGCATATCCTCATATTTTTAGAAAAAGTATTAAGATTAAATTAAAAGTCATTTCAGAAGCCAACATTTCTAAGTCTGAAGTTATTCAATGCCTTCCTTAAATTTACCTTGGCAAGCATAATAAACTGGTTTTGTTATCTTTAAAAATAATATTTCAACATAATTGGAAACCATTATTTAGCCATGCAGTGGCTCAATACTGAATGACTCACATAAAAAGTTTCATAGGCTTCACAGTTCAATAAATTATTAAAAAAGTAAAATAAAAAATTTGTATTTATTTATCTAATACAATCCAACGATGCCTAAGAGTGTGGCATTAATAACAATACATAAAATAACCAGTATGGACACAGTCCACACAAGACTTGCACCAATAAATATGAAGATTATCTATATCTTATAATGAGATATTCTAATTCCTCCAATAACATACTACACTACAGAGGGATTTCTATCGCATGTTCATCTATAGTTTTACATTCAACATGTAGCCTTCCTTCAACCGCCTACTCAGGTAATGGGTTTTATTTTCTACAACAATCTCTCCCCCTATAGTCGTTCCTCTTCCAAATTCACTTCCTTATACCTTTGCACAAACATCATTAATTTGATAGTTGCACTGGCATTGCCTTGTTGAGTGTTTAGACATTAACGAACATGGGGATGTTTCATAGTTTAAGGGATATCAGCAGGGATTAGATACGAATCAATATGAATTATACATCTACTATGCAACCACATCTACTATAATTTTAATATTATTTCAAATAGCTTAAAATATATCGAGATATGACCCATAAAGGTTACAAAACATTTCTACACAATTAACCCTCCCGACGTTCTCATCAATTCATTTCCAATGAAATAGTCTCAACAATTTGAGGAACTACAATACTACGAAGGCATATTACCTTAAAAGCAATAGAATGCATTTATTAACATGATACACCTTACCCAACATACTACAATTCAAACATAATCATAGAAACTATTTATTTCTATCACAGGTGTATATTCTTTTTCAATGACTCAACACAACAATATGTCCATTATTCCAAAAGTGAATATACAAAAAAAAATATCATACCCAAGGATGTATACTCAACAGTAAAAATTATTTTCTAAGTATGTTTTGCACAACAACAAAATAATATTTTCAAAATCATTAACACAACAATAAAACAATTTTCCATTAATGTTCGCACAATAGTTCACCTAACACAAATGAATTAACATCACACAATTCATATTCACATGAAAACCACCCAATTTATTTTTCATTATACTCTTTTATCGATGCAAATAATGAGGAACATAGTAAATTAACCAACCTGAACCTATACGTCCTTTACTTCCTTGGTTTTTTCACTCCCTTTTTCTACGCTCTTTGTTGTTCACTATTTTTATCTCTCATCATTCATTTTTCCTTTCATCCTTTTCATATTATTGCTCCATACACTGCTCTCCCACTCCATGGTGAACTTGACAGTTTATTTCAATGACTCTGCATGCACTATGCCTAGTGACCAGTATTCCTCCTCTCCACTTCATTTACAATCATCAAACATTATGTCCATTTAGCAGAATTTTATCCTTTTATAAAGCTCCAAATCAACCTTTTGAGGAGTGCATATCTTCTTGCGTAATTCAATAGTCTTTGTTTTCTTAATATTTATTTGCACTTTTATAGCCCACCATTACCTTTTAACTCAACACACAAATAGCAATGTAACTTACAACACGCGTAATATTTTCTCTATTTTTTAAAACAAAGTAGTGTCTATAATATAAGCTCCATCATATAAAATAATTTCAACATCATACACATACAACATGATGGTGGCTCTCAATATCATTACCACAAACACATCAAGAAAGTGGCTCTCAATGTCATTGCCACATAAAAGAATTTTCAAATAGCAAGAAACATTCAAACAAACTTAACTCATGCAAAGGTATGATTTTGCAATGCACCTAAATAATATGCAAGGTGCGAGTTTCCAGGTGCTTGCAAGCCAAATCATCACTTCCCTATCTTACCTTTTTTTCTGGATTATTTTCTTTTTTGGACACCTTGCAACTATCCTGCACTCATCTTATTTATCAGTAGTACCTTATTTCTTACAATAAAAAGGTAAGTTTAATATTTATCTATTTTCATTCATTAATTGTATGAGGAGGGTCGTTACACTACTACCATAGAAAATTGTGTTGAAAACTTAATAAAGAGCTCCATATGCAACTACAGAAGAAATTCTATTGTTTGTCAATACTGATATAACATCACAATAATTTTGCTACTTTTCATAAACGTTTTCATTTATCTATATTAAAAGAAAACTTGGAACACTTGTCCTTGAAATGGGTTTCCTACTAAATTTTTACAAAAATTAATAACTTTTGCTTATAAATTTATGGGTTGATATTCTCAGATATAATTTAAGTTGTCAAATTTTAAGTTATCGCATGGTGGTGGGATGATCCTAGACTCCATGATCAACATTATGGCTAGTATATGCAATGTGATTCATCTCCATAGTCAAATATGATGCAGTAAGCTCATCCTAAAGGGGGATGGATCGCTTAGAAACATCATAATATGATTCAATGTGAGTTGGATGGATCAATATGGACCACTCAGGGTCATCCTACTTTGATTTGTCTTAGGCTGAGTGGACACAATATTCTAGTTCATTTGGAGAGAAAGGACATCTTATTTTAGCTTGATAATTTTGGAGATGACCTTTGATGATTGGGTAAGCAAGGAGTTGGTCAGAGAGATCAAGTTATTCAATTTTTTTATTAATTCAATTTCTTTAGATGGTAAAAATTAACATTCAATCCCACCAAAAGGTGAAATAGACTGAGGTGTCATCTCACATAGGAGTTTCTTTTGGTTGGTGGGAGGAGTGTCCAAAGTGGAGTAATCCTGGTCAAGAATGATAATACCTTTATGTTTATCTCTCATCGAAAGGTTCCAGAGAGAACGCTTGCAGGGGATAGGAGTGGTGTCTGCCAACAATAGGTGTTTCTTTTTCCTACCTTGGACACATAGATAATATCCATTTCCACTTCAAATTTGCTATCATACTTCATCATAGGTGAGTCTGGCATCTACTTAGGAACATCAAAATGGACCTCATCCATGATAGGGAGTGCAGGAGTGGGGGTTTGGTGCTACAAAAAATGCTTGAAGATCATAATATGAAGATCTTGGTGCTTGGGATAGGAATATTTCCCCTCCCTAACATTGACCATGAATAATTCCATCAAGCGGTAGAGGTACTATGGGACATTGATAAACTTGATGTCCTTGAGATGGTTCAGAAATACCAGGTGGAAGATCCATAATAGTGAATTGAGGTCATAAATCGTAAAGTACTGCATGATGGGTATTAAAACTTGATTTAAGGGCATAGTGAGATCCTTATGAACTATGTGACTGTTCTCCTTGTTAAGGTGTTTGCCTTTGTCATGGAAGTGGTGAAGCTCATTAGTAATAGAATGTTTATTCCTTCAAATAGTGTCACCATCATTCACCAATTGGTGACCTCAACAATCAACCGAACGATTATTCAAAAGGACAACCATGAATGGTGATGTTGCCATTATCCTAAGAGTGGGCTAGTTATATTGATACATTCCCAATGCTTCCATAAAATTTCCTCAAGAATAGGATGAAACCATGGGATTTAAGAATCTCTTCCATCGTTGTGTCAAGCTCCAACTCCTTTGGTTCAAGAAAAGCCATGACTATCCCCTAATCGACCCTCTTCTTGCACAACCTAGACTTACAACTCTCACCTTTACTCAGAGTGGAAATTACAGCCAAAAACAATAGGTGAGGGTTGGTTTTAAAATAGTTTTTGAGTAGGCCAGTGAGGATGAGGTCATTGATAGCCATGTCATAAAAAAGGGAGCTTAGATCATGTAAGGGTCATTAATGAATAGCCATGGTTCCAAAGCATCTACTCACACTAATCAACATAAACGTAAAGTAGGAGCCAATAGGATTGTAAGGCTAATGTTGAAAAGACACATGGTAATAAAGAAAAGTGCCACGTAGGAGGATTTTGGGACATGCAATTTCATGATGGAAAATGTTGGAAATATGAGCAGGATTTGTTGTCATTGATGTCAAGAATTAGTTTTAGTGATCAGGACAAAAGGAAGGATGTCAAGAGTCAGTTGTGCAAGAAAAATATTGCTTCTATACCTAAGAAAAATAATATTATAATGTCCTTAACTATAATATTCAAGGTAGTCAAATGAGGTCTAAAGAGCAACATAAGGGCCCAAGAAAAATAATATTATAATATTTTATTATAATGTTAAAGGTCTAAGGTTGAGACCTAAAGATTAAATTAATTATAAATTAGTTATAATAATTTCATTATAAATTAATTTATAATTTAATTTTATTAACTCTAAGAGTTATTAAATTAATTATAAGTTAATTATAATTTAATTATAAGTTAGTTTATAATTTAATTTAATAAACCCTAAAGGTTAGGGTTATAAGAGGCATAAAATATTAAATAATTCAAATTAAAAATTGAATTAAAATGGTCACCGGTGTTTTGAACACATGACATAATGCATATAATAAGGGAAAAGTTTAATTCATTTTATCATCCATGCAATCGTTTAAAAATTATAGAAACTCATACGCAAAGGGGAGAGACAGAATCACATGTGCTTTGAAAGGTTTAAGGAAATAGAGAAAGGGACAAATAAGTGTGGAGCCCACTTCACATTGCAAGGCACTGGGTAGAATAGTTGGTAGGTCGCAGCCATGCTAGGATGTTGTAAGCACAAGGTCAGGGGTTCGAGTCTCTTGGTCTTCATGTTGCAAGCAAAGAGGGTTTTTTTTATTGCATCGTAGAGTGCAGAAAATAGAAAAACAAGAGATTATATTGTTCTTTTTGAACATGAATGATATTTAATGACAACTATTGGATGTTGTATTTAAATGTAAATAATAGATAAATACCTAGAACTATATGTAATATACAATTAGATGCAAAATCGATGAAATCTAGAATTAAAATGATTGAATTCCATAGTATATATGATTCAATTGACAAATAAAATAGCAGATCTAAAAAGAAACAAAGCTAGAATATGTAAACCAACACTCGGGGTTGCCCCCAAGTGATCTCAGAGCAAGATCGTACACTTTGAGAAATATCGTACACCTACAACACAAGATCATATCAAAAATAACAAAATTGTATCCAAATAGCAAAATCGTGTCCATCTAGTATCACTGATCATATCCTCAAATCCTGCATAAAACAAAAAAATTCTTAGGCCTAATGAAAAAATTGCAATGATTTGAATGCAAAAATTAGATCAACGAGCTAGGAGAAATCAGAGGGGAGGAGATGTCTGATTAAATAGGCTGATCAAATCAACCAAAATTGGTTGGGAATAATTTGGTTATAACTCCTTATAATTTGGGCCTGATCGGACAAACTCGATCCCGCAACCGTCGTATGGTTGCACAGATAGAGATAAAAATTGTTAAAACAAAATTTGTTGTCTTGCTAAGTTGAGAATTTCATTTTTGAGGAAAATCATATGCATACGATCATGAATCGTATCGTACGATTTAATATTGTATAGTACGATTCAAGATCATATCGTATGATTTCTCCATGAGGTTAGACATGTACTTAGTTGTTTGGTAGTTTTAGGGATCAAACAATGTCAAAATTAGAGATCTAATATACCATTGGAAATCTTGTTTCGATCCTTATCCAATGGTATAGGTTTTGGAAAATTTGGAGGTGATTTGTTGAGGTAAAAGTAAGCTCAAATATAACCTTACTTTTCTATGAGGAAAACTAAGGAAAATGAGTCAATTTTTCATGTCTATAGTTGGAAATTGTATATTTAAAAATGATTAAAATATTTATACAAGGGAGATAAAAGGGTATGTAAAGTTTTATTTTTGTGTTTGACTTTTGAGTGGTTAAAATTAATAAAAGGAGAAATAAGGTGTTCCAAGGGTGTTAGATATTTTTTTAAATAAAGCTATATTATAAAGATTGTTTTAAAAGAATAGGTTTTTTTGTTATCTAACCATTAAGATTGGCAAAGAGAGTAATTGTGATTGAGACAGGTTTTGACGTTAAAATTCATCAAACAAAAGGTATGGGTATATCTTCCTTGTGAGTGAAATATTGTTGGATTTTGTGAATGCTAAGTTGGAGTGAGAAGGATTGTTTGATAAGTATTGTTGGAAATATTGAAGTAAGCTTTTATATGCTTGAACTAGGGTTTATGAAATATTATGAGTATCATTGTTATGTGAAGTTGAGAACTATCTTGAACTAGGGTTTATGAAAGATCATGAGTATCATTTTTATGTGAGATTGTTTGATAAGCATTGTTGGAAATAATTGACTGAGTGTTCATATTCTTGGACTAGGATTTGTAAGCAAGGAGTGTTTCATTGAGTGATTGATTGAGTGGATTTGATTGAGCCTAGTCAAGTGGAAGTGTTAAAATGATAGTTCAAGTTCAGTGAAACAAATTATTCCACATTCTAAATTGATTTGAGAAAGAGACTTAAAGTGATTGAGCATTATTGTGAGTATGAAGCATATTGAGTCTCTAACAATTCTCTATATGTTTTTGTGAGAATAAACAAAATTTTGTGTGAAGCTTGTCTAAGTGATTGAAGAGGATTTTGTGTTAGATTAAGTTGAGTAAGATTTTGTGGAAGATTACAATATAGATTTGAGTTAAGTCTGTGTGAGAATTTGTTGAGCATATTTGAGGCAAGTCTTGGTGAAGACTTAATGAGTAGATTTGAGGTAATTCTTGGTGAAGACTTGTTGAGCATATTGGAAAAGTTTTAGTGAGGACTTGTTGAGTAGATTTGAGGTAAGTCTTCGTGAAGACTTGTTGAGCAAATTGGACAAGTTCTAGTGAGGACTTGTTGAGCAAATTTAAGGTAAGTCTTGGTGAAGACTTGTTGAGAAGATTGGACAAGTTCTAGTGAGGACTTGTTGAGCATATTTGAGATAAATTTTTGAGAAGACTTGAGAATAAATTTGATTGATTGATTTGTTCAAACATTGAGTTAAGGTTTGGAGGTGATCTAGCAAAGTTGATTTGTGATTGAGTCAAGCTTTGTATTAAGGCTTGAGGACAAATTTGTGCTAGATCGAAGGATTGTGTTTAGTGAATATTTGAGGATAGATATTAGGTAGATTTGTGCTAGACCAAAGGACTATGTTTAGTACATATTTGAGGGTAAATATTGAGAAAATTTGTGCTAGACTGAAGGATTGTGTTTAGTGCAGATCAGAGATAGAGATTGAGCATATTTATGCTAGACCGAAGGACTATATATAGTGCAAATTAGATATACAGATTAAGCATATTTGTGCTAGACTGAAGGATCATGTTTAGTACAAAGAGCAAGCTTTGGAGGTGATAGAGTATAGAGGATGACAGTCTCTAGTGGATAGAGGTCGATTAGTTAGGGTAGTGAAGCCAAGTCTTATAAGTGATGGTATAAGTCTTTAGTGAATAGAGATCCATAAGCTAGCACAGTGGAGGCAGTAATTATTTGATCACCAGCTAGAGCAGAGGAGAAGGAGTTCTCCTATGGATAGAGATCCACAAAATTGATTAGGGGATTGGTGTCTTCTTTGGACATAGGTCCATAAATATTGTAACATTGAAAGGTTTCTTAAGAGATTTACTAAGAAAAAATTAGTGAAATATTTTCTCTATGGAGTAGCCCATATTGGGTGAACCACGTTAAATTGGTGTCTCTATTGTGTGTGGTGATTTGTACATTGCTTTGATTACTATTGTTGATATTGTCATTGATATATTACATAATATTTATTAGGAAAGAAAATTAAAATGTGATCTTATATTTTTCATCACCCCTCTCAGTATAAGCTTGTGTTCTTTAGAAAATCTTATTTTCTTACAAAATATGATTACTAGGGTTGGCACACAAATTAATAATTTTGATGGCCTATCAATGTTGGACTACGAACCATTTCCAAACGGTAAAGAGTGCCACATGTGATGAGTATTGGTGTTGTGATCGGTAACCCAATCCGATGACATAAAAACCATTGAAAAAACCCACATGTACCCACTTAGGATAGGGATAAACACAAACCACATACAATGATGCCACCTCAAAAGATGACACTTAGGGACCCCGCTAGTATGGCTGTCAAGATCAGTGGACTTGGAAATCCTCATGTTAGAGTTAGGATTAAGATTCAACTTAGAGAGGCCCACCCACCAATTGTGATTGGACTTGTAATTGCTGATATTTATTTTCAAGAAGTAATTATGGTAAAATATGTCAGTTCTAAAAATGAAAGTAATATCATGCTCATGCGATCACCAATTGGGACAAGCAATGATAGTTTTGAGGTGAGACGTGGTAGTGATGATGGAAAAAATTGAGCGTGGCAGCCACGACGAATATAAATTTCCACTAGGACTAAAGATAGGAGTCAACAACACTCTAGAAAAAATAAATAACCATTCTGTAGACCAATAAGAATTATGAGCCCGAGGTATCAAATTAATATGCAACCTGCTATTGGTGCAAATTTTGATAAAAGTGGTTAGGACACTGAAACCCTAAGAGCTAGTGCTCAAGTGGATTTTCATATGACTTTAGATTTAATTGTTTTTTTTAAATATTTTTATTTTTGTTGCATTTATTCCTTTAAATATATATTTTTAAAGTTAATTGTTCTAATATTTTCTAATATTATGATACAAAATTTAAATGGTCAAAAATATAATTTATCTAAAAATAATCAATTTTTATTTTATTTTAGATGGTGGAATCAGTAACCCGCCATGATGATCAAGTTAGGTTGATCATATTTTATGACCTCTATAGTATTCTACATTGTCGACCCTAGTCCATCCCTATAACCACCATACCACAATCATTTTAAACCTTTTATACTGCTGAAAGAACAAAATATACTTCAATATATATATATTTTTTGAATTTACATGGTGGAATCGATAGACACCACGAATCCGAGCAGGCTGTCCAACTTTTATGGCCGCCACAGTATTTTGCGCTGTCCACCCCAAAAGCCACCACACAGATCTTCGCGCAGTCCGCCCCTATAACTACCATTTCACAATCATTTTAAACCTTTTATGCCATTGAAAGCATCAAACAAGCGTTCAGTCTGACGAGACCCGAGATTTAAACCTTGGACCTCCACCTCCTTATGGGGTTTGGATGAACCAATTAGTCTACACCACAGAAATTTCAATATTAAAAAGTTAAATGATATAACATTATACCTATATAATAAATACTTTGAAAAACTATAAATAAAACAAAGTTACTTTATGAAAAGTATCTTTAGTGAATCAATTTTGACGTCTTGGATCAGTTTTCTTTGAACCCCTCACCTTATGGTGTTCAAGTTCAATTAACCAAGTTCGAAACCTTACCCATGTTTATTTATTTATTTTCATTCAGTTTTTCAATTTTTCCCCAAGGAGATTCATCAGTACAACCTCTTTGCTAGTTACACCATGGTCTTGTCATTTTGTCATAGTCCAAAAACTGTATTCAGTTGAGAGACTCTACCTTTTCATAGAGGGTTTTCTACTTCAACCTCCCAAACACTTGTTTTCTTGCCAAGCTTGGACACAACAAGCCAAAGCAACTTATGCACCCTCTATGGGGATAACCCCTCACCCCGGTAGCCACAAAAATTAGCATTACAGTATTGCTAAATCGCAGGTCACTAAGCCGATTGCAAAGACGGTTGTCACCGCAAATTCACAGCCTTTTGAGAAGGCGATAGGACCATCAATAGCTCATCCAGTTAAGTCCTTCAATAGCAGAGGTAGGAAACAATGGGAAACAGTGGTCCTTCCATAGTCAAAGTGGGAAACAATGACGTCCCGACTTGCCCAAAGCACAGTCGGGGTTCAGATTGCATGGTCCCCATTTAGGGACTGAAACCAATTTCTTCTCTCCACTCTACCCGTGTCAACCCGCGTCAGCGAGCGCCGCTCTTTAGCCCCAGACGGGATATGAAGTTGGGTGAACCTCTTTGGGAAAAAGTATTTCACATTCAATTAGGGAGTTGCAGTGGTGCTCCTGAAAGCTCCAACAGTTTTCAAGCATTGGATGGTGATCATATGGTGCTGATATGTTGGTGAGCTTCAGCGACAACCTTCGAGGTTCCTGCAGTCTCAATATATTTGAGATCCTTAAAAGGCAATTGTCCCAACTGGAAGTATGGTATTTCCTGCAGGCACTCCACCAAGCTATGTTTCTTATAGTTTTTAAGATATGTAGATATTCTCTCTGTATTCTGCAATTTTTGTTTTGCCTAACTGTTCATTGCGTGTTTTTTTTTTTTGGTTCAGTTTCGTGTAATCCCTAAAACCCCCTTGTTTTAGGTAGAATTTTGTTTTTTCATATCACCTATCCTTTAGAATTTTATTTTTCAATTACCTATCTTTTTTACAATTTATTATGTTATTTATTTATTTATATATATTTTTATGAGATATAAAATTAGTTAAAAATAAAATATTATCATTTATTTTTTATTATTACACCTCTAAAATATAACACTTTTATTAATTGAAAATAATAAAAACAAATTACACCGAATGGATATTCGATACACTTAATATTCCTTTTCATATTGAATGGAAATAATTTACATTACATGGAGATGCACAGACATTCTACATAAAATATTGTAATTTGATATATTTATAATACTTTTAAAATATTAATAATAAAATACTAATCCCAAAATATAATTCCTAGGCTTTTTATTCATTTTTACACTCATTTTCATAATTGTTATTCTATTTTTATAGTTATTTTTTCTTTCTTTTTGTCCCATATTATAAAAAATACAATGTTCCAAAACTGTCCATTCTTATCTTTTGTCCGTCGCAGGCAACATAGAGCTTTCTTTCTGTAAATAATTATAATTTAATTGATCAAGATATATACGACTGTAAACGTTCATGTTTGTTAACATGACTGTTACTATTTGCGACATACAACTCATCATCAATTGGCCTATCCTACCGTTTAAAATATTTCCTGTTTGATAATATGAATGCTCTCAAATTTCAACCTAGAAATGGAAAGGAGATATAAATTAAACCAGTCTAACAATATCATATTATTTGAAGGAGCGATTTTTATTTTTCGTCGCCGAAGTCGGATGGTTCGTGCTGCGCAGTGTGCACGGCCAGCTCCCAGCTTCGGGAGCGAAGTGCGGACGGCGCCCACTCCTTGGGCGAAGTCCGTCACTCGCGCGCAGTGCGGACTGCGCAAGGCCGAAGTGTGCACTTCGCGCGCAGTGCGGACTGCGCTGGCCGAACTGCCGAAGTGCGCACTTCGCGCGCAGTGCGGACTGCGCTGGCCGAACTGCCGAAGTGCGCACTTCGCGCGTAGTGCGGACTGCGCTGGCCAAACTGGCGAAGTGCGCACTTCGCGCGCAGTGCAGCCACGACAGATCACGAGTGCAGACTTCAGACTTGGCCACTTTTACCTTCGACTTCTTCGTCTTCCGCGGCTGTCGCTGGGTTTGCCCGGCTTGGCAAGACCCGGAAGAGAGGAGAGAAATGCCGGAACAGAGAACAACAAGGTTAACACCTAAACTACTGCAAACCCTAAAGATGCCATAGACAAAAGCAAACTTTATTCATATGAACAACTAGGGTTACAGAATTCCTCAACCGAGGAAATAACTACTTCTGCAGTCTACGCTGCAGGACAAACTAAATAGGGGAAATGTCGAGTCTGCAGCTCGGACATTTCTCAGCTGAGCCACACTGCTCACTGAATCGCTCTGCTTTCTTTCTCTGCTCACTTTCACGAACTTCTCTCGCACCCGCTCGGCTTCTCTTCTACGCACTTCTTTGTCTGTAGACCCGAACCGCATTTTATAGCCGCGGGGAGAGGAGGATAAGGTTTATCCTCTGACAGCTCCGGATAAGGGTTATCCTCGGACCGACCCTCATCTAGGGTTTCTGACAAATGCCGACTTGGCATTAACTCCTGCGGGGATCGGATCCGTCAGGTGTCAAGTCCGTCAGAAGGTAGGTGTGACATCATGTCACACTTTTGTCGGGATCCCGGACTGCGGCAGCGTAGTCCGACTTCGCCCATGTTCGGAGCACAATCCGGTTTCACCCAAGGTTCGCGAGCACAGTTGGGCACGAGCTTGAAATCCGGGTTTATTTTTCTAACACCCTCCTTTAAACTCTGATTTCACAAGCACTTTGACTCCAAGCTGCTCTCGCAATCTACTGAAGTCTTCCGCCTTCAAAGGCTTCGTGAAAATATCCGCTAACTGCTCCTTGGATCTACAAAACTGCAGATGAATTTCTTCGAACTTCACCAACTCTTTGATGAAGTGATAACGAATATCAATGTGCTTCGTCCGACCATGGAACACAGGATCCTTTGACAGTGCAATGGCCGAATTGTTATCACAAAAAATTGTTGTCGCGCCTTCCGGAGGATTGTACAGTTCACTCAGAACTCTTTGCAGCCATACTGCCTGGCATGCGGATGTCATGGCGGTGACATATTCTGCTTCGGCTATGGACAACGCAACAATGGGTTGCTTCTTGGACGCCCATGAGACTGCCCTTGATTCAAGATGGAAAGCATACCTGAAGGTGCACTTTCGATCGTCAGTACTACCAGCCCAGTCACTGTCTGTGAAGCCCACTAGCTCCAACTGGTCATGTCTAACGTAAAATAGGCCATGGTTTCGCGTCCCGCTGACATAGCGCAAGATCCACTTGCCTGCTTGCCAGTGCATGTCCTTCGGAGTCTCCATGAAATGACAGATCAGACTAACTCTGAACATTAGATCTGGCTGAGTTACAGTCAAGTACATCAGACTGCCAACTAGCCTTTTGAACAAGGTTGGATCTACAGACCTCCCTGTATCCAACTTGCTCATCTTCAAACCTGTGGCTACAGGTGTGATGGCAGGTTTGCTTTCCTCCATCTTGAAGCGCTTCAGGACATCCTTCGCATACTTGCCCTGAGAAATGAAGATGCCATCTGCTAATTGGTCAACTTCAATGTCGAGAAAATATTTCATCAGCCCCATGTCTGTCATTTCAAACTCGGACTTCATGGTTATTCTAAACTGCGCAAATAGGCTGCTACTATTGCCAGTAAATATCAGATTGTCTACGTACAGGCAGACGATGATGAGCTCACCTACTGCATTTGTCTTCATGTATAGGGAGTGCTCATATGGGCATTTTTGAAACCCATTCTCCTAAAAATAGCCATCAATACGATTGTACCATGCCCTGGGTGCTTGCTTCAACCCATACAGGGCCTTCTTCAATTTCAGGACTTTGCCTTCTTGCCCTCGTATTTCATAATCGGGCGGCTGGTCTATGTAGACCTCTTCTTCCAACACTCCGTTGAGGAAGGCAGACTTGACATCCATCTGGTACACGCTCCATCCTTTCTGAGCTACGAGTGCCAGAATCATTCTGACTGTGTCAAATTGGCCTACAAGTGCATACACCTCATGATAGTCAACTCCTGACTTCAACTTGTAGCATTTCACCACTAATCTGGCCTTATGCCTATCAACTTCTCCTTGGGCATTAAACTTCATTTTATATACCCACTTGACCCCAATGGTCTTCTTTCATGCTGGAAGATCTGTTAGTTGCCATGTCTCATTCTTCTCAATGGCTGCTATCTCCTCATCCATCGCATTCACCCATTTGCGATTCTGACTTGCCTCTTCAAACTCCACTGGATCACATTCAGTAAAGAGAGCAAAATCAGAATAATCTTCATCTAATTGATTACGGGTTACCTCATAGATGTCTTGCAAGCTCCGAGTCTTCACAGGAGTCCTCAGGTTTTGAATTCTGCTTGCAAGTGGAGGTGACCGGGATGATGAGGGTGTGCTACTGCTGGCACCATTGTTGCTGCTTGAAGGCACATGTGGTTGGACACTGTCTTCCTCCAAGTCTACAGACTCAACAGTTGCTGGTTCAGACTGACCAGTCTTTGACTTCCCGTTCCAGACTTCATCCTCCAGGAACTTCACATCTTGGTCGATGAAAAGTTTCTTTGTCACAGGATTGTACAGCCTGTATGCCTTTGATGGTTCGTTGTACCCTGTGAAGATGCATCTTTCAGCTTTGTCATCCAGATTTTGCCTTTTCTCATCTAGAACATGTGCATATGCTATGCACCTAAAAACTCGCAAATGAGCCACACTTGGCTTCAATTTGCTCCAGGCTTCCTCCGGAATTTTGTCCCTCACACTCTTGGTGGGACACCGGTTCAACAGATAAACTGCACAACTTACAGCTTCTGCCCAGAACTCATGTGGCAAAATTTTTGCCTTCAGCATGCTCCGTGCCATCTCCATGATTGTTTTGTTCTTCCTCTCAGCTACACCATTCTACTGTGGTGTATATTTGGTAGTGAACTGCCTTCGAATTCCATGCTGCTTGCAGAAGTTGTAGAATTCGTTGGAGATGTACTCTCCACCTCCATCAGTTCTGAGAGTCTTCACATAATAACCGCTATGTTTCTCAACCAGAGCCTTAAACTCCCTAAACCTTGCAGATGCTTCTGACTTCAACTTGATTAGATAAATCCAAGTCTTCCGGCTGAAGTCATCAATGAAGGTCAAGAAATACTTATTGTCGGCATATGAGGTGGTTTGCATGGGACCACAGATGTCTGAGTGCACCAGCTCCAAAGGTCGTGATGCTCTCCAAGATTGTCCTACAGGGAATGCATCCCTGTGCTACTTGCCGACCAGGCAACCTTCACAAACTTGGTTCGGTTGCTCTATAAGGGGTAAACCCTTCACCATCTGCTTCTTGTGCAATAGATTCAGGCCACTGAAACTCAGGTGACCAAATCTGAGATGCCACAGCCAGGTAGCATCCTTCTCAACTGCACTCAGAGACATCAAAGATTCATTTTGAATCTACAGCGAAAATATTTTGTTTTTCATCATGGACACAGTTGCTATTTGTCCATGGACTTTGTCTCTGATGGAACAAACACCATCTTTGAACAGTACAGTGTGCCCCTTCTGCACAAGCTGTCCAACACTTAGCATATTGTGCTTCAACCCAGGCACATAAAAAACATCTTGAATTATTTTTCTACCATTGTGCCGGGTGCGAATGAGGATCTTTCCTTTCCCCATCACAGGAACTTTGATGTTGTTCCCCATATTGACTTCAGACTGGACTGTTTCATCCAGTTGTGAGAACATCTCCCTGTTCCCAGTCATATGGTTGCTGCAACCACTGTCAAGATACCAGATGTTTTTCTTGCTCTCCTCTTCAATACTGCAAGTCAGCAGCACATTTCCACCTATCGCATTTTTAGGTTCCTCTGAATAATGGGCTTGCTGTTGATTCTCGTTTGCCATCTTCTTTCTGCACTGTGTGGCATAATGGCCGAACTTGCTGCAGTAGTAGCATTGGACCTTTGACATGCCCTTCTGTTGAGAGCCACCTTGCTGATTTCTGCCAGTGCCTCTTCCTCCTTGCTGATGAAAGTTGTAACTTGGCTCAGCGTCCTGAGGGTTTGATCTCCCTCCTTGCTTGTTCCTTCTCCCATGTCTGCTTTTGCCTCTTCCTCCTTGAGAACTAGAAGTGTTGTGGTGGGAGTCTTGTCTGCCGCTGTCTTGGACTGAGACCTATGCTTTGAAGGCTTGCTCCAAAGAATACTGAGTTGAGTGGCTCAGCCTCTGTTCATGGGTCTATAGGGAACCCATAAGTTCGTCTGTTGAGAGGGTTATCAAATCCCTCAACTCTTTGATTACTATCACAACTGAGTTGAACTTGGCAGATAGACTTCTGAGAATCTTCTCCATGATTCTCTGGCTCTGCACGATTTCACCATTCAACCGCATCTGGTTGATGATATCTATTGTTCGGGTGAAGAAGTCACTCATCGACTCGGACTCGCTCATCTACAGATTTTAAAACTCCCTCCTGAGCATCTGTAGCTTCACCAACTTCACTTTGTCGATGCCCTGATACAAACTTGCCAGGGTTTCCCAAGCCTACTTGGCCTTGGTGGCTGATGCAATCCATGGGAAGATGGTCTCCTCAATCGCTTGCATGATGTAGAAGAGGGCATTTTGGTCCTTCTTCTTGTGCTCTTTCAATAGATCCTTGTTTGCTTGAGAGAGGGCGGCCAGTGCTGCTGCATATGTCGATTCTGGGTAGCCGTTCTTGACTAACTCCCATAGCTCCTGAGATTCGAACAGGATCTTCATCTGGATACTCCAGTAATCGTAGTTCTTATCGTTAAATCGTAGGATCTGCAACTACAACGAGTTTCTCTTAGAAGCCATGCTTTTATCTTTGTGTCACGGCACTATCAACTCTGATACCAATTTGAAGGAGCGATTTTTATTTTTCGTCATCGAAGTCGGATGGTTCGTGCTGCATAGTGTGCACGGCCAGCTCCCAGCTTTGAGAGCGAAGTGCGGATGACGCCCACCCCTTAGGCGAAGTCCGTCACTCGCGCGCAGTGCGGACTGCGCAAGGCCAAAGTGTGCACTTCGCATGCAGTGTAGATTGCACAAGGCTAAACTTCCGAAGTGTGCACTTCACGCGCAGTGCGGACTGCACTGGCCAAACTGCCGAAGTGCAAACTTCGCGTGCAGTGCAGCCACGGTAGATCATGAGTGCAAACTTTAGACTTGGCCACTTTTACCTTCGACTTCTTTGTCTTTCGCGACGGTCATTGTGTTTGCCTGGCTTGGCAAGACCCAGAAGAGAGGAGAGAAACGTTGAAATAGAGAACAAGGTTAACACCTAAACTATTGCAAACCCTAAAGATGCCATAGACAAAAGCAAACTTTATTCATATGAACAACTAGGGTTATAAAATTCCTCAACCGAGGAAATAACTACTTCTGTAGTCTACACTACAGGACAAACTAAACAGGGGAAATGTCAAGTCTACAGCTTGAACATTTCTCAGCTGAGCCACACTGCTCACTGAATCGCTCTGCTTTCTTTCTCTGCTCACTTTCACGAACTTCTCTCACACCCGCTCTGCTTCTCTTCTACGCACTTCTTTGTCTGTAGACCCGAACCGCCTTTTATAGCCGCGGGGAGAGGAGGATAAGGTTTATCGTCTGACAGCTCCGAATAAGGGTTATCCTCGGACTGACCCTCATCTAGGGTTTCTAACAAACATCGACTTGGCATTAACTCTTACGGAGATCGGATCTGTCAGGTGTCAAGTCTGTCAGAAGGTAGGTGTGACGTCATGTCACACTTTTGTCGGGATCCCGGACTGTGGTAGCGCAGTCCGACTTCGCCCATGTCTGGAGCGCAATCCGGTTTTGCCCAAGGTTCGCAGCACAGTTGGGCACAGGCGTGAAATCTGGGTTTATTTTTCTAACATATTGCACGAGGCCAACAACTTGACGTACCCGTTAGTAAGGTTCAAATTTTATTCTGAATTACGTGAAAGTCTATGAAAGGTTAGACGGACACAAGATCATCATCTAAACGAAGTAGCAGCTTGCTTTCCTCACGTTGCACTTCAAAAGGAATCAAAGAAGGGTAGGTTTGAATTTTATTCTGAATTACGTGAAAGTCTATGAAAGGTTAACGGACACAAGATCATCATCTAAACAAAGTAGCAACTTGCTTTCCTCACGTTGCATTTCAAAAGGTATCAAAGAAGGGTAGAGTGTGCACAATATTTAATCTCCGGAGACTGAAAATGAAGTAGCAGCTTGTTTTCCTCACGTTGCATTTCAAAAGGTATCAAAGAAGGGTAGGGTGTGCGCACTATTTAATCTCCGAAGACTGAAGAATGGTGCCCTTTCTAACAGCGGGCATGTGTGGAGTTCTATGAAAATGGTGTTGGATTATGTTGAGAAGCAGTCCAAAATGTGTGGAATTATTATTGAGTTTGACTCGTACAACTATATCGATTCATTCGTTCATCAACTCTGGGTTTTCTAGTTTTGTTTGGCTCTTCCCTTTATTCTGTGTGTTGTTTTTCTGTTTTGTGTCGTTAAGGCTTGTTTTGTTGTGGAAGGTTGAAAGATTCCTTTTAAAACCCATTTTTCTCTTAATATTATAATTATTATATATATATATATATATATATATATATATATATATATATATATATATATATATATATAATTATTATTTTTTATATGTTATAAATATATTTTTAATTTATGGTTTTGCTCAAGATGTATATAGATGTATATATATGAACATTCTTCTTGAAAGACAATGTATTTGATGGCTTGCAATTTGAGAATATTGTAAAGGAAATCTAGGGTTCAAGCCTGGTGGCCTACGCCTATACCAAAAAAATCTTGGCTAACGAGAAAGGTATACCCAAATGGGATAGGTCCATTCCCAATGGAACAAAAAGGAAAGTCGTGGCCCCTAGGGTTTACTTAATTAAGGTTTTAGCCTCCGCTTGGGCAAGTGTGACGGGGTGGCTGTGTGGTGGTTGTATGTTAAATTTCATATTGGTTGTGTGTGAGGGATCTTCGTGGTAGGGTTTCTCCCACTAGCTAAATAAAAAAAAAGAGAGCCTATTATTTTGAAATATTTATGATATTAAAATAAGATATTATCACCTTTTTATTTTAATTTTATTTTATAATATAAATTATTTTAAAAATATCAAATATAATTTTTTATTATATTTTATTTATTTTAATCCTTCCTCTATTTATAAATATTTACTATTTTAATAAAATTTTGTACCAATAAACTTATATGCTATGATATAAATTTAACATAAGAATTATTAGCATTAAAAACATATAACTTTTATTACTCCAACATAATTATACATAAAAATATTTAATAATTAATAATTTTAATTTAATTTATTAATATAAAAAATATAAATATTTGTAAATAAAGTATGAATCGAAGTCTTATTATCTAATTTTACATGTATTTGACGAGTAAACTTCTGTCGTTTATCTATTACATTCTTTTATTTTTAAAAATATATTAATTTAACTTTTCATAGTCAATATAGATTTAAATAACATATAAATTATTAAAAAAAACCATTTTAATTGAAGTATTGATTTTATTTTTGAATTACTTGAAACTTGGAAACAGTGGGCCCTCAAATGCAAATGTAATCCTTTCATTCTTCGTATTAAATAGCAAATAGAATACTATAAAGTCATGTCATTTTAATTTGTACGGTTGAAAATGCATCGAGTTGCTATTGGTCTATCAGACAATAGACACCGCCATCTTGATGGACGTTGTTGCAAGTATTTATGATTAGATTGATTAACAACTCTACGACTGCAAACAGAAGGAAGGTTGGTTATAGCGAAAAAGCCCATAATAGCTAACAACAATATTATTTTCGGCAGCCAGTGGATGCCTGCCAATTGAAAGGTTAACAATTTTATACGATGACCATTAAAAGTCGACCATTTTAAAATTTTCTGTAATAATACTTCATCGCGAGATGAACAATTTTTAATTCTGTTCGATTGGTAAGTGTTTGTTTTACCATGTATTTATTAAGAAGACATCAAGTTTCAAACTTAGCGGCAACCTGTTTGGTAGTAGGTTGATCCCAATCTTTTGAGTGCGCATCAACAACAACTAAGTCGAATAGGTTTGGTGGAAGTGGCCCCCTCTACTCTGGGTCACAGCAACATTAAAACGAAATAAGTTTGGTGGAAGCAAACCCATGTAATTTAAACCATAAGTTATTACCAACTCCATATAACCTTAAAAAAATCTAAAACATACAAAGCAGATGAGATAAGATTTTTGATTATGGGCATGGCATGTTAGTGCACTTGATATTTATTTTTTCAACATTTTCCGTAATTACACAGAAATGGGATCTTGATCTATTGCATGCTCTTGTCATGTCTCGTTTCACTCGAAGCCTATGTCAATGTAAGTCAACGTCATAGACTATAGCGATGATGCATGGTTAGGTTTTGAGAAAGGATTTCCTCCCAAGTGGACGGTGCCAGTGGAGTTTAACCTAAATTGTCGTTGCCGGTTCGGAACGTGG
Source organism: Wollemia nobilis (assembly GCA_028583015.1). NCBI lineage: Eukaryota > Viridiplantae > Streptophyta > Pinopsida > Araucariales > Araucariaceae > Wollemia > Wollemia nobilis. The sequence goes on along the minus strand of JAQPPZ010010238.1, from coordinate 136,577 downwards.
GGCATTCCCATAGCGACGAGTCAACTGCATGCTTTAACCAACCGTTTGTCTAGTCTTACCTGCTACATATATACAATTCAGGAAAACTCAACTACGCTTCTTTGTATAAGGTCTAAGCTGTTTTATCAAGATAAAGAAAAACATATTGTAATTGCTCAGAAACGAAAACAGTATTAAGAAGACCGAGGACTGTACTTTATGGAGGAGGTCAGGGTTTGAAGCCTGCAGACTTTCTTGTATGGAGTCACTGTAAGTTTATAGGACCTTCAACCTTATGTGTATTCGATTACTGGATTTTATATTATCGTCTCTCTATCTTGAAGGCAAAATTAATATGTCTACGCTTTCCTTTTTACTCAGATTGAGAACAAATGAAATCTGGTACGGGTTCAGGACCATCAGTAAGTAAGTAGTTTTTGGCACAAATAAACATTGCAATTGTCTTTAAATTCGTTGTCTGTTCGACCTTGAAATGACAGTATCATGTTTACATAGCTTTTAAATGAGGTGAACTTCACTTTTAAAAATTTCTAGGTCTAGAAAAAACTATGTACATGATGGCTTTAAATCTAGGTGTTTTGTGACAAATTTTTCAATGTTTACAAGTGTTAAGCACCCACCAAAAAAAAAACTTAAAAGAACTTTTCTTCATCTATTATTAAAGGAAATTCGTTTATAGATTCCAATATTTCTACCATGGTTTTACCGCTCGTTATTTACTATAGTACATATAAATATCCTGGTCGATACTTGACAATGCTGAGACCTTATTCCTGTCGAAAATGGTTGCTTAGATTACCTGCTGCAACCCCAGACTTTGTGTCAGGAATAATGTATCATTGTGTACAGAATTTTGGTTGGCGTAAATGGGTCACTATATACATTAATCATATGTTACACTCCTCGTGGAGAACTTGTGTGCTTTCCATAAACTTCTAGAGCATGATATTACCTTATTTCGTTTCCGCACAACCTATTCTAAGATACTGCACCTTATAGGAATAAAAAATACTCGTAGCGAGGAAATATCTATCAAGCTATACCTTCCTTTCTAATTTAATGGAATTCTTCAAAGGCCAATTTCATAAAAAAAAATATAATAAAAAGATCGAAGAAAGAAAATAAATCATCTGTTATATGGAGGATAGGCTCTGACCAGCCGTCGTAAACCCATATCATCCCTAGGTCTTTAAAAAAACGATTATTATGTAAACATTTATTTATTTAAATTACAACTCAGATACGCAGGGACTGGCCGTAAATGTCCCCTACTCCACTTCACCCGAAGCTTATGCCAGTTAACCTAAACCAAAAAAGAACCTAGGTCTTCAACCAGGTCTCATTCCTGGTCTCTTTCCTCCTCCCTAGAAACTATTATTTCTAATAATATATTTCTACACGTATCACTGTTTATCATAAACCCACATTGAAGTAACATAATGTATTATAAAACCTTTCTTACGTTTTTTTTGAAACGTGTATCTAGAGAGGCAGAATGTTTTATAGTAATAATAAAAGTACACTTGATGTCATCTGGTAATAATAAAAGTACACTTGATGTCATCTGAAATAACTTTTTTATAAAAAAAAAATTTACGATTAGAAGAAGTTAATAGAAAGTTCACATGATATAAAATAAATGATCCCACTTGACCGAATATTCAGATAATAATAATATATCATTTAAAATTATCTATATATATTATTATTTATTTATTTATTTTATTAAGTAAATAAGGGGTTTTGAGGATCGCGGAACTTGAAGGTTTTTAAGAGGGACCCACAGTTCAAGATGAGGGTTTTCAGAGGAACTGGCAACCATTACAACAAGCTACAAAAAGTTTACCCAACAATAAGTTCCAAAAAAAGAAATACAGTTTACACCCAAAAAGTGTAACCCATCAATTAAGAGCAAAGGCCTAAAAAACAACCACCAACCCTCCTACTTTAAAGTATAACAATAAAGTCCTAGAGAATATGAACTGAACACCCCACATGGAGAACAACACCACATATATGGGGAACAACATCACACCCATCTAACGAGAGCAAACTAAAACATCCCGCTCAAAACTAAAATTAAAAATTAAGAACCCAAACTAGCTAGAAAAACATTTCGAGGAACAGAAAGTAAACAACTATGAACCACCTAAATCAAAGCAAGAGGCCACTGTAAGGTACAAGAAAAAGAGAGCACTAAATATTTAGTGCTCTAAGGTAGATTTATATTTTTATTTAAAAACAAAATTTAAAATTTCTTTGATATTAAAATATTTGTATAAAATAAAATAAATATATATTTTTATTTTGTTTGTAGAGCACTAAATATCATATATAAAATGGAGAAGAAAAATTAAATTTTATTATAAAAGTATTTTTTTTTTTTTTAAGCCAGTTTCAATTGATTTTAATATTATTTTAGGTTAAATCTATAAGGATCTTGTTTGTGTTCATTATGTAATGTTTGAAAAATTCCTTAGTTATTCATTTATTCTTATATATGGTAGATATAATAACTTGTATAGGTTATTCAAGTAAAAATGTTGTAATCAGTGTTTTTATCTTATTTATTAGTATGAAAGACAATGTAATCACAAGTTTCTTCTCTCTCAATAAATTTTTATATTTTTATTTGAATTGCAAGATGATGAGAGCTTGGTTTAAATTGATGGATAATTTTTTTTTTGGGATTGAGATTTTTTTCTAGAGGTGATTTTGTTCTTTCTAGGTGATCCTTAGAATGATATCACATTTGTAAAATCTCATTTTTCTCATTGGGATCATGCAAAAGAATATTTATAATCATTTTTTAAAATTCTTTAATTCTTACGAGTCTCTTGGTAAATATGTATATCAATTTTCTATTTTTGAAATCATTTTGATGTCATCTTGGCACCAACCTTTATCTTCATTTGCAAGCATTTATTCATGCCATAATATATTTTTATTTTGTTTACACACATACGCATGACACAAATATTCTTCCGTAATATTAGTGTTTCTCTTAATATCATAAGGTAATAATTTTAAACAATAAATCTTAGTTCTCCTAGCAAAAATTGATGTTGGAATCTTTTAGCATTTTTCATATTTAAATCAATGTTTTATATATGTGTGTGAATTTCTAACTGTGCCTATGTGGCATAAAGTGCTCTCAAAAATCATGTTACACATTTTTCTATACATGCATTTCAATTATAGATAGAATCAAATTCAAATCCTAAGTACTTTGTGAAAGAATAACTTCTTGTTCTTAAATATGTTTCTTGTAACTTCATTTTACTTCTATCATTTCGTTATACTTTTATTCTACCACAAATTTTTAATATAAGTGTAGTGTTACCCATCTCCAATCATTCAAATAATTTTTCATTCTTTATAATTATTTTGTTATTGGCACTATATGAAGAGCCTTAGAAAAATCCACAAATAAAATGTAAATTATATTTTCATTTTCTTTTCTTGTCAACAATATCTCACATGGTCAATCATAGATTCTTTTGTTCGGAAATAGATTGAGTAGGAGCCCTTTATTTACCTTCTCCTCATTTACTACCTTTCTCTTCTAATATAATATCAAAAAAATTATTAAAGGTTTCTAGTCATGATCATTTTATAGTTTTGTATATTATTTATGTTCTTATTTTTGTAAATTGGTTTTACCTTGCTAACTTGTCAATATGAAATGAACCCATTCCATATTTTTTTGATTAGGATATATTTTAGAATAGTTAATAAAATAGGACCTATACATTTAATCATATTAGTTATCGAACCATGTTGATTGTCTTGCTTTTCTATATTTTTCAAGATGCTTAATACCTATCTGATATCATCTTTTGAAATGCCTTTGAGGTTATTCATAGGAAAAATATTTTAAGTAGTTCTCTTTTCACAGAGATCACAAATGCAAGCATCATTTGTTCCCTTTCAATATCCATCAATTAAATACTTTGAGTGTAACTAGTTCTAAAACTTTTGAGGATTTTATTAAGTTTTTTGGATCCTCCTATTTATTTAAAGAATATTCTCTTATTTATATCTGATATATCTTTGTTTTACTCTCTCATCCTTCTCGATCATTTACATTTACAGTTAATACTTATTTTCAAGCTAGTTTGTATTTTCTATTAAGTCATCCATTATATGGTCATGGATTAATTTTATATTATTTTTTCAATGTGAAAACATTCTTTATTCACTTTCAATGAATTCTTTACTGGCTAAGTCTTTGCATGTGCAATGGAATTTGGCAAATATCATTTTAGACTCATGTTTTTCAATATCACTAATGGAAGAAAAGGCAATTGAAAAGATTCTAGAAATTTAAAATTGTAATCCAAAAATGTCCTAGATGTGTAATAATTATTTTTGTTTAACCAACCATATAATATACTTATGTCAATTGGGAACTATATCATCATGTTCCTAGAAAAGAAGTCTCATGATAAATTATAATATAAAATTTTTGATATGATGTCCTAGGGGGACAACACAATGATTTTAGGTTTGGCTCTTCTTCGGGAGGTCCAATGTTCAACCGTAACGTGGGTGAGTGTTTGAGAGGGTGGGTGTGTGTTTATAAAAATATGGATATGATAATAAATGCTTTCCCATGGTAATATATAAAATTAAATTAATAACTATCAATTGCCTCTAATATTCTCTTTTTCAAGTTTTTCCATCCATTAAGGATCTCTACCCTCTCTATATACACACTTGAAAATTGTTTCTCCTAGCACTAAAACCTCTAGTTAAAATACTTATTAATATTTTTAAGCTTAAAAATAAAATATCAATTTTTTCATATTGTTATTATAATGTTAAAAAAATCATTCAACTAAACTATCACAAACCATATTATTAGTCATTGGTTTTGTTTTTTAAATGATGTTTATTTATATGGAAGTCTAATAATTGCTACTTAATAGATGAAGATGTATAAAATTATGACAGATTACTTATTAGAAACTTAAAAAATAAATTATAATTTAATAAATAAAAGTCAATATAACAAAAATTCTCATATATTTTAAATATTACAATTTGTTTTTCAAAAATATTTTATTATTTTATAAAACAAATTTAAATAATTGGATAAACATTTTTCTTCTACAAAGATATGTTATTATCTATGTAAATTTAGTATGTGTTTTTAATACATTTAAATAGAGATTGGCACTTCACTCTACCATCTAAATAACTATGTATAAAAGATGTTCTTTTGGATAAAACTCTAGATAATTTTTTTTTTTTTAAAGTAGGGTTTTTTAAGTATTGGCCATTCTCTTTTGCATCAAATTAGTCACATTGAGCTATTTGTTGTTGCTATATTTGAACTTTGGTGTGGGCTACATCAATTATTTTGTGGTATGTGTGTTTGGAGATAAATGACATAATTTTTAGAAAATAAATTCATCCTTATATGGTATATCATCAGTCATTTGGAGCAAATTCACAAAAACCTTGGCAATGTATGCTAAAGAGGAATCTGAGGCTGATATAGGAATGATGGATAAGGAAGAAAAATTGGAAGAGGGGGTGGATAGAGCTAGTTGGAAACCCTACCAAAAAGGTTGGATTAAAATTAATACTGATGGAGCTACAAGAGATAATTCTAGTAGATCTAGAATTGGAGTGGCCTAGATAGGGCCATGAAAAATGAAGTAGAAGTCTTAGCTACCAAATCTACTTCTATTTGGGTGGTGAGATAAGGTTATAAGAGTATAATCATAGAATATGATTTTTAAATCTTAGTAGAATCTCTAGACTACATGAGGAACTTTGCTTTGGAGGTATGGCAGGTTCGTGAGCAAATACAATGTGTAGATAATTTGGATAACCATTGTAGATATATGGTTTAGGATATTTTTCTCCAATGCATATCTTCTTATTTAACTAATGTAAATAGGTGTTCTTGCTATCTAAGGCTTGAAGGATTCTTGTCCCAACTTGTAAATAATATTTTATTTGTTTGTTTGTGGAAAACACCCCTTTTAGGATATCACTTTTGGGTAAGACCCGAGGAGGGAGGGGTATCTATTCTTCCAAAATCGTCTAAGGATTGCACCTATCCTACCCTCTTCGATACACTCAAATAGCATGCCTAAAATAAATAATTAAAAAAAAACACAAACAACACAAATAAACAAACATAAACAAACACAAAAACACAAACAAACAAAAACATACAAAAAATAACAAAAAACACAAAAAACAACAAACAACAACATTAAAACACAAAAAACACAAAAAAATCAAAACAATACAAAAACATAAAAAAAAAAAAAAATGAAACAAAAATACAAAAAAACAACAAAAACATAAAAACAACAAAAACAATACAAAAAACAACACAAAAAATATTAAAAAAAATACACACACCAAAAAATTAAATTGATGGAAAAAAGATTACATATGGCCAATATACCTTTTAGCCAAGATTCAATAGAGGAAACATCATAATGATATTTCTAAGCTAAGAAACTAAAATACCCTAACTGAACTAAAGAGAAGCTAATACAAAGTAAAATAAAACTAGTTACCTCTAGTATTGGAACCATCCAAAGAAAGGATAGATAGAAGAGCGTCCTTGATTTGTGAAGCCCACCGTCTGGGATGGTGGTTGTAGCAAGTAAGATCACCTTTTTCTAATGCCCAATTAGCTAAAGCATTAGCAATCGTATTATATTCTATAACCACACGATCCAACTTTCAAAAAACCCATCTAGATTAATTAAATCTTCTCAATAATTCATTTTATTTTTCATTCAGCCTTATGATTCTTAGAAGGAGTCTTGAATAGATAAATCATGACTGGGGAGTCATATTCAACTAGTACCTTTTTCCATCGAACCTTAATAGTCTCTTGAATATCGCTAAGAATACCATACCCCTCAACAAGGTTACTGCAAATGATACCCAAAACAAAAGTGAAAGCTAGGGAAACATCTGAAAGTCCACCAATTCCTCTTGCACTGGATTTTCCAAGGCTCCCCCTAGAGGCTCCATCCATATTGAATTTTCCAAAATTCTTAGGAGGAGGCTATCAAATCCTTGTTCTATCCATATTTTGATTATTCACATTCCCTTTAAGGTGGTTTCCAATAGTAGATTGAATCTTCAATCTTTGCATAACATTATTCCATCATTGGTGGGAGCCATGGAGGTGATTAAGGAGATGATGGATTAATTCAGCTAAGTTGACAATGGTCTTTTGCCAAATATTGTGAGTATCCTACCTTTCTTGTTTGAAAATATGGTTTTGTATTTCCTTCCAAATATTATAAGGAAGAATGGTTGTTCCCATTTAAACTAAATGCCTAACAAAATTATCAACAACCTCCTATTTGGGCCAATCCCTCCATAGCTATTCAAGATTAGAAAAATTGAAGCACTATAAACCCGATTAAGATAGCCATTCTCCTCTATAACTTAGAGGATAAGGGACACTCAATAAAAAATATCATTTTTCTCATTGGTATCATGTAAAAGAATATGTATTATCATTTTTCTTAAGTCTTCAATTTTGATGAGTCTCTTGGTAAAAACGTATATCAATTTCCAATTTTTAAAATGATTTTGATGTCATCTTGGTACGAACCTTTATATTAATTTGTAAGAATTTATTCATGTTATAGTATATTTTTATTTTGTTTACACACACATATACATGACACAATTGTTCTTCCTCCATTGGTAATATTAGTTTTCCTTGTAATATCATAAGGTAAGAATTTTAAACCTCAACTCTTAGTTCTCGTAAAGTCTTCAATTTTGATGAGTCTCTTGGTAAAAATGTACACATATACATGACACAATTGTTCTTCCTCCATTGGTAATATTATTTTTTATCGTAATATCATAAGGTATGAATTTTAAACCTCAACTCTTAGTTCTCCTAGCAAAAATTGGTGTTGGACTCTTTTAGCGTTTTTCATAATTGAATCAATGTTTTATTTATGTGTGTTAATTTCTAACTAAATGTGCCTACTTGGAATAAAGTGTTCTTAAAAATTATGTTACACATTTTTATATGCATGCATTTCAATTATAGATAGAATCAAATTCAAATCCTAAGTACTTTTGTATAAGAATAACTTCCAAATTCTTGTCCATATATATTTTTCTTATAACTTCATTCTATTTTGATCATTTAGTTGTACTTTCATTCTACCAAAAACGTTTTATATAAGTGTAGTGTCAACCATATCCAACCATTCAAATAATTTTTTAGTTATTTACAATTATTTTGTTATTGGCACTATATGAAGAGCCTTAGCAAACTTCACAAAGAAAATGTAAATTATATTATCATTTTCTTTTCTTGTCAACAATATCTCACATGGTCAATCATAAAGTATTTTCATCAAACATAGCTTGAGTAGGACACACTTTCCTTTCTTCTCCTCATTTACTACTTTTCTTTTCGAAGTATCAAAAAAATTATTAAAGGTTTCTACTCATGATCATTTTATAGTTTCTTATAAAATTTATGTTCTTATTGTTGTAGATAGGTATAACCTTGCTAACTTTCCAATATGAAATAAATCCATTACATATTTGTTTGATTATATATATATTAGAATAGTTAAGAAAATAGGACCTATACATTTAATCAAATTAGCTATCGAACAATGTTGATTGTCTTGCTCTTCTATATTTTTCAATATGCTTAATACTTATCTGGATATCATATTTTGAAATACCTTTGAGGTAATTCATAGAAAAAATAATTTAAGTAGTTCACATATATTATATTTCATAGAGATCACAAATGCAAGCATCATTTGTTCCCTTTAATATTAATCAATTGCATATTTTATGAGTGTAAATAAAATATTTGAGGATTTTATTAAGCTTTTTTAGATACTCATATTTCTTTAAGGAATATTATCTTCTTTAATAGTGATAGATTTTTGTTTTACACTCTGGTCAAATTTGCGCTATCATTTACATTTACACTTAATATTTATTTTCAAGCTAGTTTGTATTTTCCATTAAGCCATCCCTTATATGGGCATGGATTGATTTTATATTAATTTTCCAATGTGAAAACATTCTTTATTCACTTTCAATGAAAGTTTTATTGGATAAGTCTTTGCACTTGCATTGGTATTTTGAAAATATCATTTAGACTCATGTTTTTCGAAATCACTAATGGAATAAAAGGAAAATGAAAAGATTCTATAAATTTAAAATTGTAATCCAAAAATGTCCTATTTGTATAATAATTATTTTTGTGTGGTCAATGAAAACAATTGGTCACTAGATAGGAGTGATGTCAAGAGCGACAGGAGCAATAGGATGTACAACATCACTTTTAGGTGGTGGACCATTGTTTTTTGGATTTTTAGGTGGCAATATTTTTGACGGTGATGAAGGCAATCTCGTGGAACCACCAAACGGTGAGGCAGGTCATAGTGGTTATGAAACAATTATGGTTTCATCGGGTAATAAACCCAAAGTGCCCACATGGTCCTCATCCTCAATTTATGATAAGGTTAGGGTATCCTCAAGAACTTCCTCTTTCCAAACCACCATACCCTTCTCCATCTCTGGAAATGTAGTTTCTTTCCTACATGGATCTATGGAACCACTGATATTTCAAGAATCTATCTTCCTAATTGGGAAGTTTGTTGGGGCTCAACCAAATATTGAAACAATACATGAATAGGCTCTTTTTAAATGGCATCTATCTGGTAATATGGATTTGATTGCTTTCCCATGAGGAATTTTTATGATCAGGCTCAATAACACCCTAGACACTAACTGCATCCTAACTGGAGGCCCCTATTTTTTAGGCATCATAGCCTCTTTTTGCATAGATGAGGAGAAGACTTGGACCTTGAAACTCAAATAATTAACTCAACCTCTATCTGGGTTAAGCTCCATGGTCTTCCCCCATAATTTTTTTATAATAACACCCTCAAAGGTATAGCGCAGACCATTTGCGATCTTGTGACCATCAAACATGCTACCAAAGCCATATCTTGGATGAATTACGCTCACATATATGTCCTTGATAATTTGTACTTAGCCTTTCCCACCTTCATCGACCTCATCACTAGAGACTATCAGTGTTGGCAAGGCATCGAGTACAAAAATAAACCTGCCTACTACATAGAGTGCAAAACTCAATGGTATCTCAGATCCTAGTGCCCATATCTAAAGAAGGAGCCTCAAAAAGAAAACTCCAAGATGAACCATGACTAGATACAGGGGTTTAAAAAAATTATAGACTGAGAAAGATAAGTAAATCTAGTTTCAAGCACAACCTTCTTCACACTTCTTCCCAAAGTCAAACTAGGTTGGTTCTCTCTTCTCTAAATCTAATCCTTTCATCTTGCTATATAACCACCAAGATTCAAAGGATGATCCTATTGATCAGTTTATAGATCCTATTCCCATCTCCACTTCAAAACCCTACCCCTCCCCACCTCGTGGAAGAAACTTTGTGTAAGGTGGGTCTAACCTCACCTTCAGATTCAAGGACTTCCTACCCCCCCTCTCTATGCCCTATGTAGCTAGCCTAGGTGCTAGCCTATATAAGGTAGTAGCCTCAACCACATTCCCATCCACCAATGTAGCTGGTTCCAGTGTTCACATAGCTAAGGCAACAACCCCTATCGTCACCCTATTTATCCCCTCATCCCCTCCATTGCCTCCAAAATATTATAGCCCCAACCTCACCATCCTCATATCTATTCATCCTTTTATCCATAGCCCCTATCTCCAAAGTCTTCCTTAAGAAGCATCTCAAGAGTCTCCATTCAACAACTCCTTTATTCCAGTCCAGTTCTGGAGAAGCTCCCTAGTTCACCCAAACCTGCAACCATCACAAACATAGGCAGTGAGAAAAAAAGAGGTAAACCCTCTAATATTGAAAAAATACAAAGAGATACTGAGGATGCCATTGCTAATGGCATCCAATAGACCATTATTTCATCCATTCTAGACACTTCAAACCTGGAACCTCCTTCTGATGAGGAAAAAATAACCAAGCCAACTTCATCTTAGGGAAGAGGCAGAGGCAAGAAATCCACCTCCAAAATTTCTAAATGAATATTTTTTCCTAGAATATAAGGGGCCTCAACAGGGCTGCAAAACAAAGGATAGTCATATCAATCATAAAATAAATAAAACCAAATATAATGCTACTTCAAGAAACTAAGCTGGATGAGAAAAAACAATATAGAGGTATGTAGATATATATGGAAGAACAACAATTATGCTTTCCACCCCTCCCAATGGTCCTCCAAAGGACTGTTATGTCTATGGGACCTAGAAACCATTGAGGGTAGAACTATTTCCATGTCAGACAATGTCATCAATATTTTTTTATCAATAAAAAAATAATCCTAAAATGGATCACAACCAATATTTATGCTCCAAATAATTATCCTGGTAGAATAATTTTATAGATCAGTATTACAATAATGCATAGCAATTTTGAGCTTATTCCATGGCTACTTACGAAATATTTTAATGCCCCTCTTCCCATATGAAAAAAATGTGGTAACCCCATCACCTCCAGATGCACTAAATATTTCAGCGACTTTATAAAGAACAATGAACTCATGGACGATCAAATTCAAGGATCAAACTATACCTGGAGCAACAGAAGATGTAGAAACCAGCTTATTCAAATCTAGCTCGACACTCTTTAGGTGACGATAATCTTCATTCTCAACCAAAATTTGGGTCTGAACAAAACCCCTTGGTCCTTAACTGTTCCCGCTAGAGACATCCATTTGAAATCCCTTTCATGTTTGATAAAATGTGTCTAAACCACCCAGACATCAAAAAGTGCATTGAAGAGTTGTGGCAGCACGACCCTCTAGGGAATCCAATTTCAAGACTGTTTAGGAAACTCAAGTCTATCAAGTTCAAACTAAAGGAGTGGAACATAAATGTGTTTGATAACCTATTACAAGAAAAAAACAAATCATGGAGGAGCTAGGCAAAGTGGAGAAACTCATTCAAAATGGGAACCTGAGGCCTAACATCTTTTAGGAGGAAAAATCCCTCACAAATTTTCATAATAACTTGGCCAAGGAGGAAGCCTTTAGGAGGCAAAAGCCTGTGGCTAAAGGAAGGAGACAAGAACACAAAATTCTTTCTTGCCTCCACCCTAAGACACAAAATCACAAATAATATCAAATAACTAACTAGGGGATATGGATCTAAAAAAAATGACCTCCAAGCAATCAGAGAAGAAGCAATGTCTCTCTTCCAAGGGATTCTTAGTCATATCCCTCCTTCTCCCCCCATATTAAAAACTCTCTACTCCACAATATTTCAAACCTAGTATCTAATGATTTCAATGAGAGGCTTCTAAAATATTTTACTGATGAATAAATCTAGGAGGTCTTATTCTCAATAGATCCAAAAAAAGTTCTAGGGCCTGATGACTTCCCCTCACATTTATTTCAACATTTATGGGATATACTTGCAAATATGTCTCTAAAGTGGTATAGTTATTTCGAAGATCCAAGAAAATTCCTAAGGAGATAAACTCTACTTTCATTGTGCTAGTTACTAAGTGTCAACCTGCAAGTCCGTCTATGACTATAGGCCAATTAGCCTCTGCAGTGTGATTTACAAACTCATAACTAAAGTCATGGTGAACAGGATCAAAGATATTCTTCCCTCTATCATAGACCACTGTTAAGGCAACTTGGTTAAAGGTAGTTTCATCGCATAAAAAGTCATTACTATCCAAAAACTGGTTCATTTGGTTTTCCACAAAAAAAAGCCTAGTATGTTTCTCAATCTTGATATGAATAAAGGGTTCGATAGAGTTTCCTGGCAATTCCTTCATGAAGTCTTGGATAGATTCAAATTTCATAAAGAATGGATAGACATGATCAAGGAATACATTTATACGACCTTGTTTTATATTATTGTCAATGGTTCTTCGGATGGTTTCTTCCAAATCTCCAAGGGCATCCACCAAGGTGACCCCCTATCCCCATTTCTTTTCATCATCATGGCAGAATTTCTGGGGAGATCCCTATCATCTACCTACTCTAGAGGTCTAATATTAGGTATTAAACCTACCATGGTATCTAGGACCATCACTCATCAATACTTCATTGATGATACCATTATGGCATCCTCTTCCTCCATACCTTAATATCATTAAAACAATTCTCAATTACTATGAAACAACTGCTGACCAGAAGGTAAGCTATAATAAAAACAAACTGTATTTTTTGAACACTCCTATTCTCAAATAGAATAGAATTACTAAAATCCTACAATGCAACATAGCTAATATCCCCACTAAGTACCTTGGTCTATCTATGTTCCATGGAAGGGTCTCCCCGAAAATGTGGTCCAACATCCTCGAACACATCAACAAAAAACTATCTGGGTGGAAGAGTGGAATGCTCAGTCAGGCGGCTAAAACCACTCTAGTGCAAGCATGTATCCAAATTATATCGATATATTTCCTATCCATCTTCAAAGCTCCAATTTTAATTTGTAACAATATTGAACGGATCCAACACAAATTTCTATGGGTTGGCAATTAAAATCGAAACATATTCACTCTTGTCATATGGGATAGATTTTGCTCCAAGAAATATCATGGAGACCTTGGATTTAGAAGAATCAATAGAATGAACTTTGTGTTGATAGCAAAGTAGGCTTGGTGAGTGGTAGCCAATAAGAATTCAATATGGATAGACATCAATAAGGCTAAGGACCTTCACCACATGCCATTTTTGGGTGACAACCACCTCCCTTCTCACTCATGCTTCTGGAATTCCCTTGTTCAAAATAGTGACATCATTAAAATATTTCTTTGATGGTGACTAGGTTTTGGGACAAGTATTAGCTTCTGGGAATGCCCTTGGCTTCACGAGCAGCCTCTCATCAATTATTGTAACCTATATTCCCTAAAGCCCTTCACTAAAACCATAATTGGAGAAAAAGTTGTTGACTTTATCATCCAAGGGTCCTTCAAACGGTAGTGGAAGGACCTTTCCATAAATAACCTGTCAATCTAGTTGGTCAAGGCAACTAGATGACTGCAAAACCTTCTTTGTGTTTACATCATCCCTAAAACCCAATCACCTAACACCCATGTTTGGAGTTTATCAGAAGCAAGAACCTACTCTGTGAAGTTTACCTATTATAGCCAAGAGCCTCCAATCGGTAAATAGAAAATTTCTAAGAATGTGTGGGGGAAAAGCATCATTCCTAAAGTGGTCTTCTTCTCATGGCTGGCCTCCTAGAACAAAATTCTTACAATTCATAATCTTATAATTAGAGAGATACTTATCCCCAATTGGTGTGTGCTCTGTAAATATAATTGGGAATATATCCATATTTTCATAGGATATCCTTTCTCCCTGGATGTGCTCAACTCAGTGTTTGAAAAATTTAGTTTGTCTTCGGTCCACCCGCCTACTATTCACTAGTTTTTCAAAAGTGGCCCAGACCCTTTCAAAAACTAATATCTTAGCTTCCTCTGGCTCTTATGCCTCCACCATTACTTATGGTAAATATGGTTAGAGTGTAACTCAAGGATTTTCAAAGCTCATACCAATGATTCCTACAGGACCACTCTAAAAATATTATCCTTAGCGGTATAAAAATCCTCTATTGTCTCTTCCCCTGAAGCTTCCCCCTGGGCTAGATGCTACCCTTACCAACATATTCAACCTCACTAACATTTCTAGTGTACCTTTTGTTTCTGCCAATAGGTCTTCAATTATGTGGATTCCTCCACCATCAGGGTGGCTCAAACTTAACTTCAAAGAGGCGATGAAAGGAAATCCAGGAAACGTTGGTGGAGGAGGCATCCTCAAATATTGTCAAGGGAAAATTTTTCTAGCCTTTTGGGACTCAAATGAATAACATAGCCAAAGATAGATCTCTATTACAAATCCTCCATATTATTGACAATATGAGCATTGATCATATGATTATAGAACGATACTCACTCCATATTATAAACTATCTCATAGCTAACTCTAACCCACCCTGGTATTTGACAAAAATTCTATAGGAATGTAGAGCTCTCATCACTAGATACACAAACATTGTCATTCAACACTAATATCTAGAGGCGAACAAAGTAGCAAATTGTCTTGTGAATAAGGGTGTTAGTGAAACCTCCATATAGATTTGGAGGAATTAATTCTCCCATAACCTCATAATCGACACCTCCAATCCTAATGTATGTATATTATAATTAATCCATGGTGAATTCTAAGATTCAGTTGGTGCCTAAGGGTTGTTTTTCCAAGATTATGGGCCTCTTTGCCAAGCATAGCACTTCCAATACAGTGGTTTCCACGTCAATGCCACATGTCATAGTTTACAAAATGTATTGTCTCTCGGATAAAAATAAGAAGCTAAATCATTCATCCCTCGACCGTGTCAAAAATACCAAGACTCAAGGTCGATCCTTGATTTTGAACCTCCAGGTGCACAGGGGTGGTTATCATAGAGTGGGTTCCAATTATTGGTGGCATATTTCTCGACTTGAAAATGGGGTAGATGACAATCCCAAGTCAGAACTTTGTAGTCTAACTCAGTAGACCTACCCTCCCTCTCCCCATGATTATAGCTTCCAAAAAAATATTAGAAAACATCATTATGGCACATACCCCATCTATTTTTTGGCCATTCATTCTTACAACATTGATCACCTCAACATAGGATTTCTCAATCAAGTGTAGAAAGTCATCATTTCCAAGGTAATCATTAACCTTTGCACCCGTGCCATTTTTGAGAGTAAGCACCCTAATGCCCTTTGCTTAGTGAGTCTGGCACCATTCGCGGTGCTTCAACCTATCAGTTTCAAGGCCCTTATGAATTGGTACCCCTTGCTATCTATGTCTTTGATCCTTTCCAAGAAGGGAGCTAGCATCGTTGTTTCCCCTCTAGGCCACCCAATAAAGTATGGGCATCCCCACCTATAGGTCTCCACCAAGCCCATATTTTTCCTCACCAAATTCCATCCCAATTTCATCCCAAGAAAGCATTGGAATAAAAAAAGGTTTAAGTTCCCATGTGATTACTCTGAACTTTATTTTAACTCCAATGATGTCACTTCCCTCAGGTTCTTCAGAGTCCTCCTACATGAAGTCTTGTCCAGCGAGTCCTTTGCCAGAAATTACCACCCTTTACCTGTGATGGCCATCATTGAGTCTGACACTCTCAATATTGACTCCGATATCAAAAATATCCTCCACAACCATGGTTTCCTTCCATTCCTTAAGAAATTTAGGGAGCACGATGATGTGATCACCAAATATTTTTCTAACACCTAGGTTAATGGCCGAGTTTTTGTTAGAGGTATGAAATTCATCATTTTTACTGAACTTTTAGTAGAGATCATCGAGCTTCCCAATGAGGGTTTCAATATCCATAGAGATAATCATACCATTCAAGATGAATTGAAACACTTTGCAGATAGAGGACATAAATTTTTGAGAGATGATAAAGGCATCATCCACAATAAGCTACTAGAGTCTTGGTGTAGGGCTTTAATTCTATTGATGTAGTACATCATGATTGATAAGATGGATGAACCGTTGGGAAGATTCCATATTGCTTTCCTCAATGTTCTTCACAATATTAAAGAGGTCAACTTCCTCGAATATTTACATCACTTTTTTCAGGTTTCCATTGAGAATTATCATAAAAGAGAGGATTCACACATCAAGCATCAAGGGATGTTCTTGGTCATTTATGACCATATGCTGAAGAAAATTGCCACTAAGGTGGATTCAAACCCATTTTTGTGAATTTAGGAGGACCTCACTGAGGTTGATGTTGTGATGCATAGCCATAACTCTCACAATCACAAAAGCATGAGGAATGTTGCCAGAAAAAGAAAGAGCCTTGACTAGCTCACCTCTGAGAGAACTATCCTTGTACTGGATCAATACCTCATGGATGCGAAAGTGATGGCCACTTCCAGATGTGATACCTCAGATATTCTCATTGAGATGTTGGATAACATCTACCAGACTCAATCGAAGGCCCTAAACGACCTTGATCATGCTATTCGGATCTCCAAGGCTATTATTGCTATTAAGTCCATGATCTTTCAAGTCATCCTCCTCATTGAGAAGGATAACATTGGTGGTATTACTTTGGAGTAAGTTGGTTGGTCTCTTCTAAAAATATTTTTTATTCGATTGGTTTCAGTTGGGCTCCTCCTTGTAGTATATTTTAGTCTAATTTGATTTTTTATCACTTCTTTGTCTATTCGGTTGTATTTTTGGTGTTTTAGTTTAACTCATGTAGTTATTTTGGGATTTTAATCATTTTTTTCCCTGGTTTCTCTTTTAGTTTGTTATTGTACAAGGTTCATGTACCCTTTCAAAACCCTTTCTACCAATCAAAAAAAAAATTGTGTAGTCAACCATACAATATACTTAAGTTATTTAGAAACTACATAATCTTATCCCTAAAAAAGAAGTCTCATTATAAATTATAGTATAAAAATATCAATATGATAATTAATGCTTTCTCATGGTTTATATATAAACTCAAATTAATAACCATAAATTGTCTCTAACCTCTCTATATACACTTGACAATTGTTTCTCCTAGCACTAAAGCCTCGAGTTAAAATATTTATTAATATTTTTAAACTTAAAAAATAAAATATCAACTTTTTCATATTATGTTCTTAATTATAGTATGGAAATAGGTTTTGAAAGGAATCCCTCAAAATTTTATGTCAGCTCCAATAGGAGCAAACCACAAAGGATTAACACAAAAAAATGGCAACTGACGCTAGCAACATGATTATGGTGATATAAAATGCTAGTAAGTGGCCTACAAACCACTCTATATAGCCACCTAAGCACTCTCTCAGCCTAAAAAAATAAAAAACTAATAGACACAATTGAGAGAGATCTTAGTACCTAGGAAAGGTGCCCTCTACCAATTCAAAGGCAAAACTTATAAATTAATGATGTCAGAGATTGGGCAAACTACTAAATCTATCTATGAATAGAACTCTAACAAGAATTAAGTCCCTTCCACATGAAAGCTTCAAATAGAATATATCTTGGAGATCGAAAAACTACCCAACGAAACCAAAAATAAGGCACATCTAGGATATAGATCCCTGCAATACTAAGGAAAAAATAGAGAACGTCTGTAAGCAAACCTATAATGATATTTGCATCATAGGCCATTCTGAACTAGCAATCCACCACCCATTGAAAAACCATGAACTTGGAAGAGATAAATAAGCAAGAAGAACCAGACCACCTGAGAATCACAAAGACAAATTTAACATGTTATGATTATATTTAAAATAAAAATACTTCTCATCGAGACTATAACATATCAATTAAAAACCAAATCAAATCACCCTGCCTAGTGGGGGTCTTGATATTGCCATTCTACCTTGGTAGAAGATAGAAACCAGAACCTGCTAGAATTTAGAGCCCTAAAACACCAAGGAAAAAAATGGATAACACCTACGAGTAGACCAACAATGATATCTACAATGCAGACCACCTTGAACTATTCATATTCCACCAACTAAAAAAACCACGTGCTTAGAAAAGAGAAAAAAGTATGGACAACAACAGCATCCTAGAATCATAGAGAAAAAACAAACATGCTATCAAAAATATAAATTAAAGATAAATCCCTCCTAGTATGTAGCATGACAAATAAAAACCAAATCAGAATCCCCACCTAGTGGGGGCCTAATATTGCCACCCTATCTTAGTTGAAAAAGTATACCATATTAAAATTGCTCAAACTGAAGCACACCATGGAGAAAAAATAGATAAAAAAAATATCCTCCAAAGGGGAAACCCATAAAAGAACTCCGCATTCCATAGAACATGTCCCAACCACCTTTTGGGACCCAGATAAGGGTTTAATAGTAGCAACAAAAATATTCAAGAGAAGAGATCTACAATAGAGCACCCTAATGATAGGAAAACCCTCCAACTCAGATATCTATAAAGGTAAAATGCTTGACATATCCTGCTAGAGTTAAGCCATAGATTGGTCTAGCCATATACCCATCAACAAAATAGAATGTTGAGGTTCCTTCAATTGTCCCAACCATCAACCCCCAACCCCTCAACTAGGGTTCTAGCTACCCAACCTTCCACCCCATAATACCACCTACATCTATAATAAAAATAACCAAAATAGAGATCCAATGACCTAGAACAAACCAATATAGGATACCATGCCACAAAACAACCAAATATTAAACATCCTTCAGCCAGCCTAACCTCCTTGCTCCAGCCTCCTACTAAGGTTTAAATTGTCCAACCTTCCTCCCAACAAGCCAACTGTAGATGCAAAGTCATCTGCTAGTAGGATTCATTGTCCAAAAGGGCTTCTATATTGTAGGGGTTTCTAAAAATATCTTATATCCACGGTCCCTCAGATCTACAACCCAATTTATTTTATATTGTTATTATAATGTTAAACAAGAATTCAACTAAACTATCACAAAACATATTTTTAATCATTTTTTTAACAATGATGTTTATTTATATGGAAGTCTAATAATTTCTAGTAAATAGATGAAGATGTATAAAATGATAACAAATTATTTTAATAAATAAAAATAAATATAACAAAAATTCTCATCAATTTTAAATACTACAAGTTTTTCAAAAATATTTTAATATTTTATGAAATAATTTTAAATAATTGGATAAACATTTTTATTCTATTGAGATATGTCATTATCAATGTAAATTTAGTATGTATTTGTAATACATTTAAATAGGGATTGACACTTCACTCTACCATATAAATAATTATGTATAAAAGTTGTTCTTTTGGATAAAAATCTAGACAACATTTTTTTTTGAAGTAGGATTTTGAAAGGGTTGTCCTTTCCCTTTTACATCAAATTAGTCACATTGAACTATTTGGTGTTGCTGAGATTTGAACCTTGGTTTGGGCTACATAAATTATTTGGTGGTAGGTGTGGTTGGAGAGAAATGGAATTTTTTTTAGAGAAAATTTTCATCCTTAGATGGCATCTTGTAGGTCATTTGGAGCAAAGTCATAAAAAATATGGCCATGTATGCTAAAGAGGAAACCGAGGCTGATATATTACTGATGGATACATAAGCCAAATTGGAATAGGGGATGGACATATCTAGCTAGAAACCACCCCGAAAATTTTATATTAAAATTAATACTGATGGAGATACAAGAGGTAATTCTGGTAGATCTAGAATTGGAGTGGTCTACAAGAATCATATCGGGGAAGTGTTCTATTGAGAACTACATGGCCTAGGTAGGGCCATGAATAATGAACTAGAAGCCTTAATTATAAAATATGCTTCTATTTGGGTGGTAAGACAAGGTTATAGGAGCATAATCATAGAATATGATTCTCAAATCTTAATAGGATCTCTAGTTTTCATGAGGAAATTTGATTTGGAGACATGGTAGGTTGGTGAGCAAATCCTATGTTTAGCTATTTTGGACACTCATTGTAGATATATGATTTAGGAAATTTAGTTCCAATGTAGATCTTCTTATTTTACTATTGTAAATAGTTGTTCTTGCTATCTAATACTGGAAGAAGTCTTGTCCCAACTTGTAAATAATATTTTATTTGTTTATTTGTGGAAAACACCCTTTCAAGGTGACACTTTTGGGTAAGACCCAAGTATGGAGGGTATCTATTCTACCAAAATTACCCAAGGCTTGAACTTGGATTACCGTCTTCAAACATCTCAAAGAGCATACTTAAAATAAATTAAAAAACACAAACAAATACAAATACACAAAAAGAACAAAAAATAACAACAAATAACAATAAATAACAATAAATAACAATAATAAAACACAAAAAAAACAACAAACAACAACAATAAAACACACAAAAAAAAAATAATACAAAAACACAAGAAAAATAAAAACAAAAAACAAAAACACAAAAAAACAACAAAAACTTAAAAAAAAACAAAAAAACAACATAAAAAATAGATTAAATGTTTAGCCTTTCTACGCCAACATGCCTTTTAGCCAAGATTCAAAAAAGGAAACATCATAATGATATTTTTAAGTTGTGGAACTAAAATACCCTAACTGAACCAAAGAGAAGCTAATACAAAGTAAAAGTAAACTAGGTACCTCTAGTATTGGAGCCATCCAGAGAAAGGATATATAGAAGAGCATCATTGATTTGTGAAGCCCACTATCTAGGATGGTGGACATAGCAAGTAATATCACCTTTGTCCAATGCCCATTAGCTAAAGTATTAGCAATCCTATTCTATTATGTGACCACATGATTGTATGCAACTTTCAAAAAACCCATCTCAATTAATTGAATCTTCTTAACAATTATTTGTATTCTCCATTCAGGCTTATGATTCTTTGAAGGATTTCAATAGATAAATCATGTCTTAGGAGTAATATTCAGCTAGAACATTTTTCCATCCAATATTAGTAGCCTATTGAAGGTCTTTGAGGATACCATACCCCTCGACAAGGTTATTGGAAAGGATACCCAAATTCTCAACAAAAGTGAAAACTAGGGACACATTTGAAAGTCCACCAATTCCTTCTACACTTGCTTTTCCAAGGTACCCTCTAGAGACTCCATATGTTTGACTTTTCAAAAATATTTAGGAGATGGTTATCAATTATTTTTTCTATCCATATTTTTATTACTCACATTCCCTTTAAGGTGGTTGCTAATAGTAGAGTGAATCTTCAATATTTGCATAACTTGATTCCATCATTGGCAGGAGTCGTGGAGGTGATTAAGTAGATGATGAATTAATTCAACTAATTTGGAAATGGTATTTTACCATATATAGTGAATATCCTACCTTTCTTGTTTGAAAATATGGTTGTGTATTTCCTTCTAGATATTCCTGGTTTTTCTCATCTAGACTAGTTGCTTAAAAAAATGATCAACAATCTCCTATTTGGGCCAATCCCTCCATAGTTATTCAAGAGTAGAAAAATTGGATCACTGTAAATCGAGTAAGATAGCTATTCTCCTCCATAACTTAGAGGCTATTATAATTAATGTGCACTATACCTTCTATTTTGACACTTATCATATTATTTTGATATTTATCATGATTTCAAATAGGCTTATACCTATATATTGTACTTCTTTGTATCAATATAATATCTCATCTCATTGTTCCACTCCTAACATTTGATATCAGAGCACAGTCGCTCTCCTAACCTGTGTAACCCCTTGAGGGGGGATTTCCCTCATGTAAATCTCCCCCTAATTTTTTTAGGTTCCCCATTTTTGTTCTCAAACTAGGGAGTATGCTCTCCATACTTTGATGGGTAGATCAGAAACTAGAAGTTGGAAGATTAATGGTTGTCAAATTTGTTTTAGGGTCATTTATGAGGATAGGTTTTTTGGCTTAGTTTAAATTTTACAGGTTATTTTTTAGATCCAGATATCCATTACCATAGTTCTTATATGTCTTTATTTTTAGTCAAATTCCGCAGTGTTGACAACTACAAGAGGTGCAATGTGTTTTTTCTCTACATAAATCAACACCAAAATACTAAAAATGTCATGACCACATGCATAGTAGAATATGATCTACAGGTATTTCCTCCTAATCTGTCATCCACTGAAGGAGAGCAACACCTATCAAAAAGCATGATATTTTGGAACTACTAGTTTTTTCTCTTGCTATTTTACGTGATGGAGAGATTCGAAAATGAGCAATATACCCACCCACTATCATGTGGGAGCAAATGAAGTTTTTCATAGCAATGATGTTGCATATGGTCGCACTATATTTTCTATCCCAACATATAAGTCTTAAAAATTTCTATCAAGAAAGGTGGATCTAAGATTTGAGAGTCTTCAAGTGGCAAAGGAACATCTTGGTAGATGGTGAATTTTCCAATCTCTAACAGAAGGCATTCGTGGATTCTTAACTAGCTGATTGGAAATCTTGTTGAAGGTGCATATATTATTTTTTTAATTGTAACAGGAAGTTTTCGTGTGCGCTGGTCACTATAGTCATCTACAATGTACTCCCATTCTCATGCATCTTCTTGTGATTTATGGCAAGACACTCCGACAGTGGTTTCTCTCAAAAGTGATTTACGAATGCTAGAGCCTGATTCTATGTTTATACCAATCCTCTCCATAGTTTTTTTTATTATTTTTCACACCACTCCATGGCCACAAATGTGCAAGTCCATTATAAGCTAATGAATATAAATCCAAGGCTAATGGCGAAGTACTAGTGAAGAGATGTGTAACTGCATGCTTTCTGTGTTTGCAATGAAAGCGTGATGGTGTGCTCGACCAAATTTTAGAATTTTTGCAACCATATTACTGATGGATTTGAATATTCATATTTTCTAGTGATGTGCATGGATGATGAGGCATGTTGGAGAGCCAAATAAGATGTAGATAGTCGAATTATTTTTCTAATTTTTACCAGTTGTTGTTTTTGCCGCCTATGACCACCTATTATGCCTGAGAAAATCTACATGTAGAGGTGCAACCTTCTATCTACCACAGTCACAGGAGGAGATAATTTGTGATTTCTATCACAAGAAGGTGGTTCCATGGACCAGAATCAATGGACATGGTGGAGAGGTCACAAAATCCTACTTAGGGTATTCATTTCATACCAAAAATTTTCCTTAAAGTATTTGTGTAGTTGGGGGCATGGTGGATGCAAGGAGACCTATTTTGTGAAGGAGTTTTATCAGTGTGATGCATCATAAGTCTTAGTGATCCAAAAACTAAAGGAAATACCTCCTTACATCTCCCATATCATGTCACTCATCATAGAATTTTCTTGTGAGAACATTGTTAACTCCATGATGTAGCAGTTGTGCACACAACGAATATAGAAGATTGAGGTCAGGCAAGAAAATTTGATATCTCTACTAGATTCTTATATGGTTATGTGCAAGATATTCTTGGAAATTCAGGTTTGGATCTGCATCCCTCAATTGTAGCTGCATGGAATATTGGATGTCTGGTTTTATCTAAAGAATACAATATTTTTTGTGGGAGGTGAATTACAGTAGTGATGGCTTGTTCTTGCTTTCAGCCCATGGGAAACTAGAATGCCCAGACGCGTGATGTTGTTCTATGGTGGATGAGGGTATTTTTAATTTATAAAAATTTTACCTTTTTGATTACCATGGCTATGACAGTTATTGGAAACCTAAGAACCTTTATTGACCCCACATGTATTTCCAATGGCGCTCTTAGAGTACACTCTCAACGATAAAATTTTCAACGTGGATGAATGATTCAATAAAATGATGATGGACATAATTTTATGGAGGTGGAATTTAATTAAGGCATTTATGGACCATGGTGACGGGCTCTACTATGTTGTCGCAGCAAGACTTAATAGCTGTGTCCATGTTCGAGCCGAAGTTTGTAGTTTGATGAGTCAAAGTTTTATAGTTTGGTGAAGCAGTAGAAGATTATTTTTTGGAGGTATTTTATTTTTTTCCATGATGTTACATCATGTTCAGGAGAAGGTCATATTTGAAGATCCATCCTTATATGATATTTCCACCGTGTCATTGATTTCTCCGCCAAAGACAGTTCATAATGGTGTGCAATTGTTGTTTGTCGCCCAAATTTATGGTGCCCACACATTTTCTAAAGCCTTATTTTCACTTTATTAAAGGCGATGCATTGATACTAATGTTTACGCATTGATATTTTTTTTATATATTTTAAATTGCATTTAATAGCTTTGGGATGTGTCCCACAATCCAACTAAAATTGTAAGTGACGGCATGGGGACTTGGCCTTATTGGGGCAATTATGTATGGTGAATGACCCATTAAAATGAAAAGTTTTCAAAGCATGGGTAATAATTTTTTTATGCTATTTTTTCCACATGGGAGTGGAAGGCCTAAATGGACCTTTGTTGTATTCAAAATATGATGGCCCAGATGGCCCTATTTTTTCCACATTGAAGTGGAAAGGAGATGATGTTTTTTTTGGGCATGTTGTTTTTCCACATGATGAAGGTCCTATTGACACCCGAATATAGGGGTATTTATAGTCATCAGAAAGTTTTGTCCAAGATAGACATAATAGAAGTGTCAAATTGCAATTTTTGAGGTTGTTCTATATGTTTTTTTAACCTTAAATTTTTGTACCTTTGAGTGCACTCTCGGTTGTACCTGACACTCCAAGGCAATTTGTAAGTCATCCTAGTATCTAGTTGACTTCCCTATAGAACCTAATAGATGCAACGGTTGGTTACCCATGTATTCTAGTGGGATGATAAGGTCACCATAAAGACACTTATTCTAGGGACTACAGACATAGACACCCTAGACTCTATCCGAGGATTTTTTTGGATCAACTTATGAATACTACAAACGAAGACACTTTAGAAGATTATATTCTCTTCTTTCTTCTTCTCCTCTATATTTGGTTTCTATGGATAATTTTATTGTATTTTATAGCTCGTATTTCTTTTGTATTAAGGTGTATTTTTGACATAGACCGAAACCTTCTAGATTGAGTTCACCATGATGGGGGATGATAATCATGGTGAATCTATTAAGTGACCTATGAGAGGTAATATACCTGGAGGATGACCTGTAGAGACAACAAACTTAGAAGTGGTTGATCCTGAGGCACATAGTATGACCTTCAAGTACTTAGATGTCTAAACCAGTGGCAACAGATCCAAGGAAGTGGCTAACCTTGTGGTAACAGACCAATATGTATACACAGTAGATCTATCATTAGTCATAGTTGGAGATCCAAGTGCAAAGAGCACGAGCCTAGACCAAATCATGTAATAAAGGAGGATTACAGGTTTCTTTTAGGTAATTCAACATTAAGGTGGAATGTTACCAAATATTGACTTGTTTTTTGGTATAGTTAGGATAGTGTACATTAAGAGGGAATGTTAGAATTAATGTGCACTATACCTTCTATTTTGACACTTGTCATATTATTTTGACATTTGCCATGATTTCATATAGGCTTATGCCTATATATTGTACTTATTTATATCAATACAATATCTCATCTCATTATTCAATTCCTAACAAAGGCTAAGGGATACTCAATAAAAATTTGACTACGAGTTTTCACATTCTTTTTACACATTTCACATCTAAAAATGCCATGAAATTCATATTTCATAAGTTGTTCACTAATGAGCGCCCTTCCATGCAATGAGATACAAATAAAGAACCTCACCTTAGGCTAGCACTTTTGAGCCCACAACTATATAAATATGTCATAGGACTAGTTGGGATTATTGTGGTATAAGATCAAATAATCTTGAGAAATAGTATACTCACCCTTAGTAGTGTTGTTCCATCCAAAATAGTCCTTATCATTGGACCAAGAGAGAGATATCATATGAAGGGAGCATTATATATATTTTATTTTTGTTTTTAGAATTTGAATAGACTAGTCCTCAATAGGGATCCAATATCTACCAACCTCTAAATTACCATTTTGGTATCGATGGTAATTGGTGACCTTTATCCGGTTAGCTTGGTGTAGCTTCTCTATCCAAGGCCTCCAATCATGGAAATAAGTTATCAAAGTTTGGTTAATATCCCAAGAATCTATCTATAAATTTACCTATTTACCATTTTGAATGATCCAAAATAAATTCTTCTTTATGAAATCCTCACCAGTACTAAGAACTACCAAAATAGGAAAACCTCTAGTAGGCAGTTTATAGTGAACGAGGTATTTAGAAATTTTGTTTTCAGCATATTTAACATGAAGATTATTGGCTCGTAAGGCATTGGGGTTATTAAAAATCCTCCAATACTACTTTGTAGATAAATACTTATTTTTATTTATAGAATATTATAATCCTACCCCCATTTCATGCTTGGGAAGATACAAATTATTCCATTTCACCAAGATCTAATTTATTTTCTCCTTCGTGCCACTCCATAGGAACCAATCATTTATTTGATCTATTATTTAAGAACTACCTTTGGGATATTCAACACAGTAGAAACATAAATATGTATAGCTTGAAGGACTAATTTTACCAAAGTAATTCTACCCCCATATGAAAGCCACCTATTGGTCGACTTTCCAATTTTCTCATTTACTCTATCCAACAACTAGTTCTAGTATTATTTTTTTCTTTGGATGTTGATAGGAATGCCTAAATAAGTGATCAAAAGGGAGGCCTTTTTATATACTGTAATTTATCTAGAACCATGGATTCCTTTCTAGGAGAGCAGTAAAAGAAAATAACTTTTAATTTATCTTCATTGATCAATTGCCTCATAACATTAGAGAAACAATGAATGATTTGTTTAATTGTAGAGGCTTAATAGATACATCCCATAATCCAATCTATCAAATATTGAGAGAATCCAAATTAATTCATTACTTGGATTATGAAGTGCCAATCCATTTTGTTATAATATTTGTATAAGTCTAAATGGATTAATATAGAAGGATATTTTTATGCTTCCATGGAATGGATGGCTTCCTAAGCAAGAATTGTTTCATCTAGAATATGTCACTCTTCCACATAACCTCCTTATTTAGGGGAAATAATCTTATGCAAAATTGGTTTCAACTTCTCAGCCATGATATTGGCAATGATTTTGAGAACATTACATAAAGCCATTGGTCTAAAATTTGAGATATGTTTAGTATCTTGAGCCTTTGGGACTAGAAATATAAAATTTATATTGATTACCTTAAAAAAAAATTCCCTTTGTGGCTTCTTCCATCACCTCTAATAAATCAACATGAAGAATATCCTAGAATTCTTGGTAAAATTTAATAGGAAATCCATCATTCCCTAGGGTTTTCCCTTTTTGTATTTTAAAAACCACTTGTTGAAGCTCATTGATAGTAACTAGAGCCATCAAAATAGAGTTATCCTTAGAAGTGATAAGAGTGGGGATCTCTTGAAGGGTATTCTATAGAGAATTCAAGTAAAGAGATGCAACAATGAATAATTTGATAAAGTAGTTGACCATGATAGATTTGATGACATCTCAAGTGCGGACAGAGTCTCCAAAATATAATTTTAGGGAAGAAATGAAGTTGTGCAATCTGTGGGCTAGAAGATATTTGTGAAATATTTTTGTTTTTCAATCTCCTTTTTTGAGCCATTAGATCTTAGATTTTTTCTTCCATAAGAGCTCTTCTCTTTTTTCCCATTCCTCCAATTGTGTTATGAGTCTAATATAATTTATACTTCTACTCTCAGTGATTCCATCTAAAAAAATTTGTTCATTCAACTCTTCAAGCTAATAAATCATGTGTTTCTTCTACCTAACATCTCCAAACTCCTTCCAATTCCAAATCTTGATTTTGGATTTAATGTATTGTAATCTTTTGGTGAAACAAAATATCTTAGTTCCATAGCATAGTTTACCTTTTTTCCATGATTACTACACTTAAGATATGAAGGAGCTATCTCTAAGCCATGTTAACTGAAATTAGAAGGGTGATAAATTAACCTTGGTTTTCCACATTTCAACCATGACTAGCCAATAATCTGAACCAACATTGTTAAACATTTTCACCTTAGGAATATGCCCATGGATTAATAAATTATTAGAGAATAATAACCTATACAATATTTCCATGATACAAGTTGAACCTTACCTTCTATTAGACCAATTCATGAGGCCATTATATAATTGGTTGTCCACGAGGTGAAGGTTTACAATATATTCACTCATGAGGTCTAAGCTCTTGTCTAGATTCCTATTTTCCCCCTCTTCTCATCCAAAGAGATGATGGTATTCAAGTATCATTTGATAAAGACCCAAGATTCAAAAAATTGGAGATACTATAAGTTATATCCTTCCATTATATTTTCTTTTTCTCCAAAGTAATCGAATCATAAATAGTCAAGTAAAGCATTATTTGCCTAGATTATCTACTTTGTGTAGCCATAACCAAGAGATCCCAACTACCATCCATATGGTGAATAATGATATCTTTTGGGTCCTAGAGGTAACCAATACTGTCAGAAGCCCCATGGGAGCTAAGGAAAGCCACTTTTGTAACTGGTCAAATTGACTCCATTTCCTCTATAGACATATTCAAGGAAAACTAGATGTAGTTGGTTTGTTTGAATCATTTTTCTATTTTTTTTTTTGTTTTGAAAGAATCACTTTTATTCCTTAAATATTCCAAGTGATGATATGAATTAATAACAGGGATAAATATTTTGGTAAGGGCATTAATATTACTTTCCTCTATAATATTTTCATCTTATTTTACCATATGATGCTTAGTGTCCATCTTTATTTTTTTTGTATTTCTTGTCTTACCCCAATTGAATCTAGGATAGATTATAACCTTTAAGTATGTGTATACGAAACCAAAGTGGTATTGGAAGGTTCAAAAAATTCTATATTGGGATATAAATTATTTAAAATTTAGCATTTGAAAGATTATTCTTCTTGTCTATGTGTTCTCCCTTAATTTTTTGTGGAAAATATTTGATTTCCTAGTTTGTCTCTGATTCCTTCCCTACATATTTAAAATACCTTTCTAATATTTATGTCTCTATTCTATCCTCTTCCTCATCCATGAGGTTATTTGTGGAAAGAATTCCAAACATGTTATTTGGCAACATTGCTTAATCCTTCATAACTATCTTTAAAATTTTTCTTCTTCCTAGGCATTTGGAAATCTATTAAGTTTGTGTCCTCTTTATTTTGATTTCAAAACTTATTTGGACACTATCAAAATGATCATATTCATGGTATATTCTGTAATGGAAATGAATGTTCTCATAGTCTATCACCTAATCCTAAATGTTATCCTAAAATTATAATGAGATAATTTGTGAAAGGTATTTGTTGAAATCTATTAAGTCACAAATTCAAGAAAAAATAATATGTTCAAATTTGAGAGTACAGTCAGTAGTCATCACGAAAGTTCCAAGATTTTTTTTGATTATATAAAATGTAATAAAATTCTAAAATTAAACTAGGGGGCCAAAGATTCTAACCCACACAAGTCTTGTAGAAGGCATATCTTCTTTGCATTTAAATTTAGTGTGCCAAGGCTTCATAAAAAAGCCCTGCCCTTCCAAAGAACTGGGGACCCCCTTGAAATATTTTCTCTCTATCTTCATCATTAACAAAATCATAAGAAAATAGCCATTGGGGTACCTTACCTTGTGTTTTTTAGTATTTTATATCCCACACATTGAAAGTAGATAGTCTCAAATGGAAACCCAAAAAATGACAAATCAATTCTCTTCTTTTCAGATCTTCTATGCCATCCTGAATGTCACCCTTTTTTAGATTAGCCATTGGGGTTCCATAAATTGCTCTTAGACATCTTGAATAAATATTTTTTGGATCAATATTAGGTATTATTAGAGGTCTATGAGAAGCCTCAAGATTAATGTTAGCATTATTATAGGACTATCCATCACGAAGGGTATCCCTAAAATTCATTTTTGGGGTTGAATCCCCGAAATCCTTATCCTAGAAAGGGGATTCCATAGTGGATCTATTTTGGGGTGTTCCTTAGCATCATGATTGCTTAAGTTATGATATTTTTTTATTTTTCTAAGTAGGATTCTCTTATTTGTGTTGGAATATTACATTATTTGGGTCTTTAGTAATGTACCATCATGGGTACATATTTAGATTAAGGGTATATTAGGACTTAAGTACTTTATTAAAGCAATGTAATAAATGCACAAGTGTTATAATGTGCAATGATATAAATATGCATAAGTTCTTAGAATAGAATAGTGAGGTGTCATAGGAATATTGAAGGCAAAGAGTTTCTCATTATAAGTAGGCCTTCATAGAATAGAAATGATAGAGGATTTTGGAGTGCGGTTGCATAGTAGTATATACAATGTAGATCCACATGTACATAAGTCCTTAGAATAGAATAGTGAGGTGTCATAGGAATATTTATGTTAAAGAGTTTCTTCTCATTATAAATAGGCCTTCATAGAATACAATGGAGAGGGTATGACCTCCATTGGAGAGCAGTGTATATTTTCATGAGCTTTTTTATATGATCATTTTTTGAGTGTTGTAACAAGTTTTCTATCATATTTCATGCATATTAATTATCCATTATCATATTTATAACATTGCATTATTATTTCCATACTTGTGGTTGCATTTTATTTACGTTTAAATATTCAAAATCTAACAGTGGTATAAGAGCCATGATAGATCAATAGAAAATAGTGAGATCCAAAAGAGTTATTGAGAAGAGATTTTAAATATCATTTTTAGATTTCTAAAATTTACTATTGGCTAGATTTTTTCCACAGATTTTCAAAAAACCTTGTGATGACTAGAACTCAACATTGAATCCACTAGATTGGCAATCTAACTAGTGAATATTATTTTCTACAGATTTATAGAAATTTCTAATGTCATTACCTAATACCTTTTTGTAGATAAAGAAGGAGATTCAAATAATATTTGTGAAGATTCCTACAAGGGCTAGAAAAAATATTATATTTTAACCAATGTGGTACCTGAAGCAACAAGTTGAAGATTGAAGATTTGGAGGCCTAATGAGAAAGGTCCCATTGAAATATTTGTTGTTTAAAGACTCTTAGTTGAAGATTGAGGAGAGATATAGTGGTCAAGGAAGCCACATTGAATATTGTAAATTTAGGAAGGAGGTCATAAAAATAAGACCCCATTGAAAGAAGAGACTGAAGGAGAAGATTCCTAGTGAAGATTATATATTTGTGATCTCAATTTTAGATTGAAAAGTTTACATTAAAGAAGAGGCTCATATAAGGCCCTATTGAAAAACTCCCATAGTGGAAGATTCAAGATAGAGAAGGACTGACAAAAAGTCCTATTCCAAATTTCAATCGCAGTGGATTTAGGATATCCAAGGAGGATATCTCATTGTAAAACTGCCATATTTGAAGGTTGAAGAGATGAAGTAAGGTCTCATTGAAATTTTTTATAAAATGTAATATTGAAGGCCCTAGGAGATGTTTCAAGGAGAAACAAGGAGAAGGCTTGGTGAACCTCATTGAAAGAGTTCCTAGAAGAACTCATTGGAGATATTTACTACCTAGGAGAAGCTCCTGATACTAAAAGAGTTAGGACAATTATCTGTTAGTATTACAATGGCACTGAGAGGGGGGTGAATCAGTGTAGCTCTTTAAACTTGAATTTACAGCTCTTAATATCGCAACAATTAAAACTTATTACTAGATACAAAAAGTATAACAAAAAAGCATCACATAACACAAGATTTAATGAGGTTCACCAATGTGGCTACTCCTCAAAAATTGACTGCTTGGACTACCATCCAAATCCAACCTTTGCAAAGCACCAACTTTACAATCAATTTACCAGCACCCACTGGAAGGAGCACCAACCCCTGATTTACCAGCACTAACTAGAAGGAGAACCATCCCCTGATTTACCAGCACCAACTAGAAGGAGCACCAACCCCTGATGCCAAGATGCAACCTGGACTTCAATTTGAATCTATAAGTTTGACAGTAAGATACCTTTGCTTTTGCAAGACCCTGATTGGTCTTCTTCACCTTTGCGATCTTTGTGCACTCTGCTCTCTCTGTGCAATCACTTCACACACTCTGCTTCGTTATAGTCAAACTTCACGATCGTCTTCTCCCTTTTGCACACTCTGATCTCTTTGCAAATTTTGCACTTAGCACGAATCGACATGACTTTCTCTCTGTGCACCATGACCGTATTTCACACACATTCCACTCTATCACTCAATTCTCCAAACAACCCTCCTTTTATAACAATATTTTTTATGATGAAGATCCTAATATTAGTCGGTTGTAAACCCTAATCTTGGTCGACTTTCATAACAACTGTAAACCCTAATTTTAGTCGGTTGTCATACTTCTCATTTCAGTTGGGTTCTCCTTCTTGACTTGCGCATTTACGACCTATCATGAAATCATGACATTTCTGCCTCTGTAGCTTCTTTTGTTGTTGTCACCGTAAAAATACATGTCGTGATATCGCGACACTTTTTTCTCTCTCCTCTTTCTCTTTGCCTTGGCCTACAAAAATGCAACATGTCGCGATATCATGACACTTTTTCTCCTTGCTCTTTTTCTTTGCTTAGGCCCAAAAAAATACATGTCACGATATCGTGACACTTTCACCTCTGTATACTTTGTCTTTGATTTTGTCATGATATCATGACACTTCTGCCTTCGTAGCCTTCAACTTAGCTTTTGTCACAAAATCATGACACTTTTGCTTTCGTACTTAGCTTCTTTACTTTTGTCACAAAATCATGATACTTCTACCTTTGAAGTCTTATTTTTTGCTTTTGTCATGAAATCGTGACACTTCTGCTTTCGTACTTTTTTGATTTGCTTTTGTCACGAAATCGTGACACTTCTACCTTCGAAGTCTTCTTCTCTGCTTTTGTCATGAAATCGTGACACTTTTGCTTCCGTACTTTACTTCTTTGCTTTTGTCGTGAAATTGTGACACTTCTGCTTCTGAAGTCTTGCTTTCTTCTTTTGTCATGAAATCGTGATAGTTCTGCTTCCGTACGCTTCCTCTCATTCTTTTGTCACGAAAATGCGACATGTCATGAAATTGTGACACTTTTCAAACTTACTTTCTCTCTCCTATTTTAGTCGTGAAAATGCGACATGTCACGAAATCATGAAACTTTTCAAACTTACTTTCTCTCTCATATTTTAGTCGTAAAAATGCGACATGTCACGAAATCGCGACACTTTTCAAACTTACTTTATCTCTCCTATTTTAGTCGTGAAAATGTGACATGTGAAATTGTGACACTTTTCTTACTTGTTCTATTTCTTCGAACTTGTCACGAAATCGTGACACTTTTTCCTACTTTCTCTTTCTCTTCCAATATGTCACGAAATCGTGACTGTTTTGCCTTTTTCTCTTCCAACATGTCATGAAATCATGACAGTTTTTCCTACTTTTTCTCTCTCTTCCAACATGTCACGAAATCGTGATAGTTTTTCTTGCTTTTTCTCTCTCTTCCAACATGTCATGAAATCATGACAGTTTTTCCTGCTTTTTCTCTCTTCCAACATGTCATGAAATCGTTATAGTTTTTCTTGTTTTTTCTCTCTCTTCCTACATGTCGCGAAATCACGATAGTTTTTCTTGCCTGTTGGATATGTCACGATATTGTGACACTTTTCTTACTTGTCTTTTTCTTTGATCTTTTGCATATGGGCCACTTCGGTCTTCTTGGAAAATAATTGTACATACTCTGAATAACCTTTCAACTCATTTCTTCTACATCTGAATAGCTTTTGAACTTCCTATCCACTACATCAACAGATCTATCTGACTATGTTGACAACAATGACAATATTGTTGCTGCACCTTGCTCAACAATCTCCCCCTTTGGAATTATTGGCAACACATGTGCAATTTCTTGTAACTCTTCTCCCCCTTTGACAATAATACGAAAGGGCTATTGTAGACTCCCCCTGAGTCAATGCACAACATTCTCAGGAAAAATTTATTACACTTAGCAAAAATCATGAACATAAGCAAAAAGATAATCAAATACTTAAATGCTCCCCCTGAGAATGTGATCCCTGTAGCTAGTCAATTCTTGGGAAGTGTGACCACTCCTAATTTATTGCGAAGGTACTCAAAAAATTCCTTGGGCAATGGTTTTGTGAAGATATCTTCTACTTTCTCTGTAGTTGGAACAAAATTCAACTTAACCTCACCTTTCGCAACTTTCTCCTTCAAAAAGTGATACTTGATAGCAATGTGTTTTGTGCATGAATGCATAACCAGATTCTTGGAGATGTTAATGGCACTAGTGTTATCACACTTAACTGATATTGGCTCACTGAAGCTAATACCAAGATATTTTAGGGTTTTTTTCATCCACAATACCTACGTACAACATGTTGTCGCTGTAATATATTCTACCTCTATTGTCGATAAAGAAACTGACTCTTGTTTCTTACTGTGCCATGCGACCAATCTATCTCTAAGATAGAATGCACCTCCACTGGTACTCTTTCTGTCATCGACACCTCTTGCCCAATCTAAATCTGAATATGAAATAAGGGTGAAGTATTTACCTTTCGGATACCATAACCCATACTCCATAGTACCCTTGAGGTACCGAAGAATCCTCTTCACTACTGTCACATGAGTCTCCTTGGGATTAGCCTAAAATCATGCTACCATGCATACTGCTTGCAAAATATCAAGTCTAGTAGCTGTCAGGTACAGTAAGCTCCCAATCATAGATCTTTACATGGTTTGATCAATAGGTGGAGATTTGTCATCCTTGCTCAACTTGCAACCTATCGTCATGGGAGTGCTAACTGGATTACAATCCTCCATTGTGAACCTTTTTAACATCTCTTTCACTAAACCAAATTATCAAAACTATTATAATCCATAACTTTGAACAATGGTAGTAAGAACCATAAAAAAGTACAACATTGACATATAGCAATACTACCAATGGTGACAACTCTCAATTTAATCACCACCCTTCACGGTACCTCCATAAACAACTACATGAACTGAAACACACTTTGATAACTATACGACAACTCCCCCTGACTACTTGCCTTTCATTCTTAGATAACCAAACAAATACATAGGAGCATTAAAATAAAACTTTAAGATTGCTCCCCCTGAGGATGTGCTACCTGGAGTTGCTTATTGCAATGGAGGAGTAGTATCCTTCAGTCTAAGGAGACACGATTTCCTTTCTTATTTCTTTCTCCACTCTGGTTTGATTATCGTTTTGGGCTCTTGTTTTGTCTTTCCCTTATCAATAGCTTGTGCATGTTTTTTGGGAAGTTTTCTATTTTGTCTCATCATATTTGGTTGAAATTTTCTTCCCTGAAATTGATTTGATGCAAGTGTACTTCTACATTTTCTTGCAATGTGCCCAAAATCATGACAGTTATAACATTCTACTGTATAATTCATCAGAGAAGATAAAGCATTTCTACTGGTGAAATTCCTTGGTCTTACATTATATTTGTAGCCTGAGATTTTATGTCCATAGCCATTGCATTTAAAATAGAAACCAAGAAAGGGATGATTGAACCTGGGTGATGGTCTTTGCCATGTTCTCGTAGGAGCCATAGGTCTTCTTCTTCTTTGATGTGTAACATTGGTGAATCCATCATTGTCAATTCTCCTTTTGTGCCTGGCATTATTGATTTTTTTTGCATGAGACGTTTTTCCTTGATCAACCTGTTTCTTATCTTCATTCTTTATGGATTCTACATTTCTGGCCTTTGATCCATTTGATGATTCTCCTTCGACGAAACCCAAACCAAATTTGATGCCTATAGGTCTTTGGTCATTTATAATCTTATCCAGCTTCATAGAACTTTCTTTGCATTTGTGATAGAAACTAACTTTGTGATTCATTTCTTCTATCTACGTCCATAAACCAACATTCTCTTCTTCTAGTTTGCAACAATAATCTATTTTCATGGTAATTTGTACTTTGAGATCTTCAGATATTTTCTTGTATTCTTCTGTCTGTACTTTCAGACTGGTTATGATTTTGTTTGCATCCTCAAGACTTTTTGAAATTTTCTTATTTTTTTTCCTCTCTATTTTCCACTCTTCAAGTGTAGAGATCAACTCACCTTCTAGATCTACTTCAGCCTCAGGGTTTTCACCACATACTTCAGAGTTCACTCCTTCTTCCTTTTTTGATTTTACTTCTTCAAATGCCATTGTGTTACTTCCAAGATCACCCTAGCCGGTTAAGCTTGTACAGGAACTTAGATCTAATACCAATTGTTAGTCTTACAATGACACTGAGAGAGGGGGTGAATCAGTGTAGCTCTTTAAACTTAAATTTATAGCTCTTAATATCATAGCAATTAAAACTTATTACTAGATACAACAAGTATAATAAAAGAGCATCACATAACACAAGATTTAACGAGGTTCACCAATGTGGCTACTCCTCAAAAATTGATTGATTGGACTACCATCCAAATCCATCCTTTGTAAAGCACCAACCTTACAATCAATTTACCAACACCCACTGGAAGGAGCACCAACCCCTGATTTACTAGCACCAATTGGAAGGAGCACCAACTCCTGATTTACCAGCACCAACTGGAAGGAGCACCAACCCCTAATTTACAAGCACCAACTGGAAGGATCAACAACCACTGATGCCAAGCTACAACCTCAACTTCAATTTGAATCTATAAGTTTGATAGTAAGATACCTTTGCTTTTGCAAGACCCTAATTGGTCTTCTTCACCTTTGTGATCTCTTCGCACTCTACTCTCTCTATGCAATCACTTCGCACACTCTACTTTGTTAAAGTCAAACTTCATGATCGTATTCTCCCTTTTGTGCACTCTGCTCTCTTTGCGAATTTTGCACTTAGCATGAATCGACACGACTTGCTCTTTATGCACCATGACCGTATTTCACACACATTCCACTCTATCACTCAATTCTGCAAACGGCCCTCCTTTTATAAAAATATTTTTTATGATGAAGATCCTAATATTAGTCGGTTGTAAACCCTAATATTGGTCGGCTTTCATAACAACTATAAACCCTAATTTTAGTCGATTGTCATACTTTTCATTTCAGTCAAGTTCTCCTTATTGACTTGCACATTTACGACCTGTCATGAAATCGTGACATCTCTACCTCTGTAGCTTCTTTTGTTGCTATTACTATAAAAATACATGTCGCGATATCGTGACACTTTTTTCTCTCTCCTCTTTCTCTTTGCCTTGGCCCGCAAAAATGCAACATGTCGCGATATCATGACACTTTTTCTCCTTGCTCTTTTTCTTTTCTTAGGCCCACAAAAATACAACATGTCACGATATCATGACACTTTCACCTCTGTATACTTCATCCTTACTTTTGTCGTGATATCATGAAACTTCTGCCTTCGTAGTCTTCAAATTAGCTTTTGTTGCAAAATCGTGACACTTTTGCTTCCATACTTAGCTTCTTTGCTTTTGTTATGAAATTGTGACACTTCTGCCTTCGAAGTCTTCTTCTTTGCTTTTGTCATGAAATCGTGACACTTCTGCTTTTGTAATTTACTTCTTTGCTTTTGTCATGAAATTGTGACACTTCTGCCTTCGAAGTCTTCTTCTCTGCTTTTGTCATGAAATCATGACACTTCTGCTTCTATACTTTACTTCTTTGCTTTTGTCATGAAATTGTGATAGTTCTACTTTCGAATTCTTGCTTTCTGCTTTTGTCATGAAATCGTGATAGTTCTGCTTCCGTACACTTCATCTCTTTCTTTTTTCGCAAAAATGCGACATGTCACGAAATCACGACACTTTTCAAACATACTTTCTCTCTCCTATTTTAGTTGCAAAAATGCGACATGTGAAATCGTGACACTTTTCAAACTTACTTTCTCTCTCTTGTTTTAGTCATGAAAATGTGACATGTCACAAAATCATGACACTTTTCAAACTTACTTTCTCTCTCCTATTTTAGTCGTAAAAATGCAACATGTCACGAAATCGTGACACTTTTCTTACTTGTTCTCTTTCTTCGAACTTGTCACGAAATCGTGACACTTTTTCTTGCTTTCTCTTTCTCTTCCAACATGTCGCAAAATCATGACAGTTTTTCCACTTGCCTTTTTCTCTTCCAACATGTCACGAAATCGTGACAGTTTTTCTTGCTTTTTCTCTCTCTTCCAACATGTCGCGAAATCATGACAGTTTTTCCTACTTTTTCTCTCTCTTCCAACATGTCACGAAATCGTGACAGTTTTTCCTGCTTTTTCTCTCTCTTCCAACATGTCATGAAATCATGACAGTTTTTCTTGCTTTTTCTCTCTTCCAACATGTCGCGAAATCACGATAGTTTTTCTTGCCTGCTGGATATGTCGCGATATCGTGACACTTTTCTTACTTGTATTTTTATTTGATCTTTTGCATATGGGCCACTTCGGTCTTCTTGGAAAATCATTGTACATACTCTGAATAACCTTTGAACTCCTATCTTCTGCATCTGAATAGCTTTTGAACTTCCTGTTCACTGCATCAATAGATCTATCTGACTGTGTTGACAACAATGACAATACTGTTGTTGCACCTTGCTCAACATTATCATCATTCGACAACAAGCCCAAAGGAGAAGAATTTGTCAAGATGTTTATCAAATTTTGGATTAATTTAGAGAATATCTCAAGAATTATAGAATCTTGAGAAGAATGCCATTAGATAGACTAATATTAAAGATAAATTTCATCAAGAAGAAATAAGGAGTAAGAAACTATCAAAACCTGAGAGGTTTAAAGATTACCTTTGGAGGATTAGAAATATTACTTGGAAAAGGAGATTTGTTGATTTATAAAAACAATTATTGAAGGGTTCTTGAGGAATATCTCAATTACAATTTGGAGAAATTTTCTACCAAATTTTTGGGATTCAATGACAGTGATTCAGTGAATGTTTTGACTACTTTACAATATGAAAATTTTTAGAATTGAGAACATCAAAAAAGTAGTAATTTGGGCAGCATTCGTAGCTGCTAAAGTTTAGATCTCAAAGGTGCATCCAAAAGTTGTATTGGAGCTACCAAATCAAAGTGTTGGGAAGAAACTTAATGAAGTGTTGAAGCTCCAAAAAGGTGAGCTATAAAATTATTTTTAGATAGCCTAGAAGAGTTGCAATATCATCTATGAAAGATAGCAATTTAGGTGACTTAAATCACCATCATCATTGTCATCTATATATGTGAAAAGGTATGCAACAAAGGTATAAAAATTTCTTGATTTGAGATTTTATATTTGGTTTCTTTTAAGCACCAATTTCAATATTTAAAGGTTGCATAAATAGTTTTTAAACGATAAGTCTTCAAGGTAGTGTGAAAGTTATAAACTTCAAGGTTCAACCTACATAAATAAATAAATGTTAGATATATTTTGAGATAATGAAAAATATCAAAATTATATTGATCATTCTAAGCAAAATAAGATTCTACGGATTTGTACATACTATAGTGCAAAAAGTTATTGAAAATATTGGATTATTGAGTGCAAAAGTAACCAAGCAAGAAAGTTATTTCCAAGGAATTGAAGGTAATATTGACATCAATCTATATCAACCTACAAAGGAAGTTTAATCCTATGTTTTAATAATTCAAGAGGCTTGATTTAAGAGTAGAGGGAGGAAACATCTACATCATCCTATTCTACATTTGCATAGTATAGTATTGGAGCCATTCAAAGGAGCTCTAAATAATGGTGTATCTCTAAGAAAAAGGGGAGATATCTTAGAAATCATATACCTACCTATATTTACAAACAAATTAATAAGAGAATTCATTAACAAAAAGAGAAAATAATATATTATTTTTAGACTTCTATAATAGGTATCCATCCAAGGATCATTTAGCAAAATATATAAGAAGATATTAGCTATACTAAGGACATACAACATTATAAGATATAATATGATAGCCTTTGGTGAATGCATCACAATGAAACTTAACAATGTCTATCTCAAAGTGATGAAAATCGAACAACACAACAAACATAGGATGAATTCTACATAAAATAAGTGGTGACAGTAGTATCATTTCCAGCTAGAGTAAAATATTATTTTTACCCATGCACTTGCACCAAAGCAGGTATTACATTTAGGTAAGACATACAACATGGAAGCTATTATATTTGGTAAAGAAAACTGAGGAAGTTGCACCAACTAGATAGGTAGGAGACACATTAGAATGACAGTGCACATCCTTCAAATTTTATCTCATATTCCAGAAGGAGTTACCCATAACTGAAGCCATCGCATACACCTAGTTTACATTCTTGAAGATGCCTTGGAAGATAACCATATCTGCTAGAGAAGCATTGAGAGAATCAACATCATTTATTTCAAGTAAAGTGGTTGGAAATTTTGAGTGTTGAAATGGTGGAACATAATCATAGTCTGTAGAGAATGAGCATTACGTGAACAATACAAAGTGTTTGTATAGCCCAAGGATGTTAGGGTAAAGTGGTGAAGATATTACACCAAATGGAATAAGGTGTTTCATGCACATAATAGATAGTTGCAACTGCATCAAAGGTATCTCAAGCACGCAACATTAGGATTATACCTAAATGAAGCATCATTAATATAACGCCCTTGTAATAAGTGTTAGGTTAGATACATTGAAGGTAATAGTTAAACCATTCAGTTACACTAGTTATTCTATGTTGGAAAGGTGTAATATAAGCCATTGAAAGGAGTTAGGGTACCATCCTTACTACACCATGCTCTAATCCTGTAGAGAGCATACTTCAAAAGGAAGCATTGAAGCAGTGTTAAAAAATTATGTTATTTTAAATATAGTTTGAAGTGAAACAAAGGTAGAATTAAATACATCCATTCAAAGCTGAAAGAGTGAATATAAAGCAGAGTTAACAAGTTCATAATACATGAATATCTAAGAGTGATAAATCAATCTAAATTTACCTATTGAAGAGGAAGATAATAGGCAAAAACAATGACGTTGAAGGGCAAATTCTCCAGGATATTGCATCATTTATAAGACTTATACAAGAAGAGGTAAATAGTTGATTGAAGTGATAAAAGTTAAATATTATTCTAATTGTTTCATCACCTTACTAGGTAGACAAAATAAATTCAACTTAAAGCTAATCTAGAAAGTTAGCACACTATCAAGTTCATTATTAAGTCCAAAATATATTTTTACAAAAGTTGAAAATTGGATAAGTCTTCCTAATATTGATTCTACAAATCAAAGAAGAGTATTTAATAATTTTACTAGGGAGTCATAAGGTTGACTACTACAAAGGGTCTACCAAAATATACTCAAAGGTACTATAGAATCATCAACTAGTATTTATTCATACTCTCCAAATACTAGTGAGTAATAAAGAGTTCATCGATAAAAATCTAATTAGAAGAAACATGGATGAGATTTCCAGAAATACCTTCAATAGTGATGAACTATTGCATGAGTTAGAACTTTATTCTAAAAAATTGATTGAAACATTCAAAGGGTGCAAATACTTATCCACTAGAAAAAAGGAAATATTCTCAATGTTTCTCAAAGTGGCAAATGAAGGAAATTTTATGACATTAATTAGTTATCTACATGAAGTACTCTTCAGAACATGGTAGAACACTCAAAATATAGTTACACTTACTCTAGAATAATGTTTAATGATATATCTATCATTAACTACTTTTGAATACTTTCAAAATGAAAATCAGAACAACAATCATAAGAAATATTATTGTGATGATATACTAACTCATCATGAAGAGGATAAACCACTAATAAAATTGCAGAAATGATAAAGAAAAAGAAAGAAAAAGGAGCATAATAGAGATATGAAGATGAAAAAAAGTACTTTTTATATGAATTCAAATCAAATTAAGCTAGATAAATAAGACGAATAAAAACATCCAAATACATATAACAAGCACAAAGAATAAAGCAAGAAAAGAGAACTCAAATTTCAAGATCAAGATGAACATCCATATTGAAGACTAAAGTCTTCAAAAAACAAACAATGTAATACAAGGGGTGTTGGAATATATTACATTATTTGGTTCTTTACTAATGTACCATCATGGGTACATATTTAGATTATGAGTATATTAGGACTTAAGTACTTTATTAAAGCAATATAATAAATGTACAAGTGTTAGCATATGCAATGATATAAATGGTCATAAGTCCTTAGAATAGAATAGTGAGATGTCATAGGAATATTGAAGGCAAAGAGTTTCTCATTATAAATAGGCCTTCATAGAATATAAATGAGAGAGGATTTTGGAGTGCATAGGTTGAGTATTAGTAGATACAATGTAGATACCTTTTAGGAAAATGGAGAGGTTATGACCTCCATAGGAGATCATCGTATATTTTTGTGAGATTTCTTATATGATCATTTATTGAGTGTTGTAATAATTTTTCTATCATATTTTCATGCATATTTACACAATTATAAAATTGCATGCTTATTTACATACTGGTGGTTGCATTTTCTTTAAGTTCAAAGGTTCAAAAGCTAACAATTTTATCTTTAGTTTGAAACTTTTTTTGGGGTCTCTTTAATCCATGCCTTGGATGTCGAGGAAGGGTGTGATTTTTTATTTTTCCTTGGGCAACAAATTTGAAGCAATTTTAAATCAAGTTCGTAGCATGAATATTTTCTAGATTCCTAACCCATCATGAGTATCTTGCAACATATCCCACATTTATCTTGGGAAAAAACAATAAAAAAGAAAAAAAGGCTGCTAGGGCCCACATGCCCCAAAATATAGCCTCTATCACTACTTGTTCTTGAACCATACATAAAATTATCACACAAATACCTTAAAAACCCTAGCTCACATCTTGAGTGTATATAAAAATTTATTCTCTTTCTCTAGGTTGTTTTATTCTCCCTTGTAAATAATTTTTTTTGATAAGGTAAAGAAGAGGTTTTGAAAAGATCCCCAAAAATTTTACATATTAGAAGATCCAAAATCCAATGCAAGACCAAAATTAAACAAATAATTAGAATACCCTTCGAAGGGACCAAGATAATCAACAACAAAACACAATAGGAACCAAGAGAATCTAGAGATCCAAGAGATTTCACAGAACTTGAAGAACAAAAAAATATGGATTTTTCCCAACTGCTAACAAAAGAATAATCAAAAGAAAATAAATTTGGGGCTAGCTAAAGAGAAACCAAAACCCGAGAAATAGATATCATTTGAACTCAAAAAAAATGAAGCAAATTAGGATAGCCACCCACAGGAAATATTCAAAATTTAAAGTACTACTCATCAACAAATTCAAATTTCAAATTGATACTTGCAGGGCAAAATAATTTTTTTATTTAAATTATCTTGTTTTAATATAGTTCTTTAAAATTCTTCTTCTTCTTCTTCTTCTTCTTAAAAAAAAAACTATTTGTCCCAACCATTGAATCAAGGACCCATAGGAAACCTTTAAAATTTGTTAATGTTTTCAATAATAATAAAAGAATTTAAATCCATCATATATATAAAATATAATAAAATATATATTTCATATGGAAAAATAAGATTGCTCCATTTAAATTTTACAAAGACTTTTTTGTTGGGGTAAATAAATAAAATTAATATTTAAAAAATAAAATGAAATTTTAAAACAAAATTTGTTTTAAAATATTAATATAATGCCTTAAAAATTATCTTATATATTTTTTTCCTCGAAAAAAATGTCATAATTTTATATGAAGTAAATATGATATTGCATTCTTCATATGCCTCTTTGGCATTTCTTCAAAATTTCAATAGTGACCTAAAAATTAGGTCATTTGTACATCATAACTAGCTGTCTCTGTCATGCTAAGTTCTATCGTTATAAATATTCCCAATTTATCAAACAATATCCTTTAAATCACTAAATTTTAAGTTTTGTTTCAAAAAGTTGCATTATCTATGCTTGCTTTAACTAGAATGTATTTATCCCTATAATTGGGCATCCTGCCCAAAATTGAGAGTTTTTTCCTACACAACAGAACTATGAAATGGGAAACCACATCCAAGAAACCCGCTTGGAAATAGCAAGAAAACCACCAAAAGAGAAAAATTCATTTGAAGGGATCCTGGGAAGTGCAATTGAAAACAATAAATATTTTTGAGAAAATTCGTGATCCCAACTACAGAAGAAAAACTCATCCAAGAAGGCTCAAGAAACCCACACATTGCCTAAATATTAAAGGAAAGTACTATTCTTACAAAACTAGGACCTCATCTTGGTAAAGACTTAGGTGCCAAAACAAAAAAATCTTATTCAGTGTGGGTATCATACAACTAAATCTTGAGGTGTCATCATAAGGAACTAATGTATTTAGGTATTTTGTATTTAATGATTTTATTCTCAATATTTTTATTTTATGCATGGGATACTATTTTATCATAGGATTTTCATTGATAAATATTTCCTTTTTGTCTT
The DNA here is from genome assembly GCA_028583015.1 of Wollemia nobilis. NCBI lineage: Eukaryota > Viridiplantae > Streptophyta > Pinopsida > Araucariales > Araucariaceae > Wollemia > Wollemia nobilis. Next base: position 91,707 of record JAQPPZ010010238.1, on the reverse strand, counting down.
GAGGTATTGTCAACTTACACATCACTCTCTTGTGTAATAAAATATTATCATTGCAAAGGAGTGCCATCATAAGACACTATCATACAAGGACTACATGAGTGCTATAATGAATGAGTACCATCACTTTACCATCTCTTAAGCTACTATCATAATATATTATTATCTTATGGAAGTCTTGAGTTCTTGCTTGGCCATCTTTAAACTTGTTGATTGTATGTGTGATTATCATGCGTCTTGTAGTCAAATATATATTGGATAATTTGCTACTTCAGAAGTCCATCGTTAGGTTTATTCCCTTATCCTTGAATTTTAACTAAATACACTATATATCCTATTTCAATAAATATTAAATAGTAAAGAAAAAATTTATATGTTTAAAATATAAGAAAGTAGAATTTTCAAGTTCAAAAGGACAACAAATTTTTAGATAATTGTAATGTGTGTAATGAACTTAGATGATATGATTTGTAAAGTGTGAATATTTTTGAGAGTAATTGCATTGAAGAGATCTTTAATGACAGTGAAGTAATTGCTTGAAAATGGTAAGATTTCAACTTATGTATATAAAAACAAGATTGCTATTAGTGTAAGGATTTTGATAGGGTCCCCAAAAGTAATTGCTTAAAAATGGTAATATGTCAACTTATGTATATAAAAAAAAGATTGTTATTAGTCTAAGTATTTTGATAGGGTCCCCAAAACCTTAGTACATCTAAATTGAAATCGAATTACATAAGGCTTGCTAGCCACCTTAACATATTCTATTACAAAAAGTGAATATCTCAAAAAATAAAAAAATATAGGCCAAAAATATAGGAGGGATGATCCCATCCCTGAGGTCAATCCCATCCTATGATAGGACCCTAAATATGTGTCAAGATTTCAATTTTTACCATGGTTGATGTGGTTCTCCTCTGCATCATTAAAAATGGTATTGATATGTGAATGAGCAGCCTCCAAATCATTCACCACCTGTTGGATAACCATCCACTAGGACTTCACTATTTTGGCAACTACAATGAGGGTGGTCGTAGAGTTGGTCAGGTGGCTAAGGATCGTAGTGTAGATAATGCTCTTGTTAATTGAAAAATTCATTTTTCCCATAGAATTGATGTTGTTAATCTTCATGTCCACCCGATCAAGAGATTTTGCAATCTCATTTAATTTTTCTAGAGAAAAATCATAGGTTTTATACAGCTCATTGAATTTAGTTGGGATGGTTGACTTAGATTTGAGTTTCTTGATCCATGGAGAGGCTCTTGTGATGGAAGGGTCATGGTTCAATACTATTTTGGATGAAGAGCATTTTTTCACTCTTGATTTAATCTTGAAAACCTTCAAGTATTTATATTTAATCACATGAGCAACATGGGTATGGAAATCTAGGTTCGATTCATTAGTAGGGACCTACTAATTATTAGTTTTTATGTTGTAGATAAATGTAGACTTAGAAATGGTTTGGTAAAATGGGGATGAAAGGATGATGGGTCAGATAGCATGGGGTCATATGGTTGGGGGCTAAGGGGGGCTAGTTGGAGGGTCCACGAGCAGAGGGCCCATGAGTAGAAGGATCAGGGGAAGCATGTTAGGGGGAGCTAGGGTGAAGTGGAGCAGAGGGACCTAGGGTGGTGGGGGACAAGGGCAGGGAGAGGCAGTGAAAATAAGGGTATTTATGGAAAATGCATCTAAATTATGCTTGTAAAGGATATAATGGAGGCCCTGGTGAATGTCATAATGGGATTTTCTAGATCGAACATTGTTAACAGATAATTTGATGGAATAGAACAAATAGTTGGGGATGTTAATTTTTTGATTGCATCTAAAATGGTTAAGAAATACAATATGAAAGCTCCTAATGGTATAGTAAATTTTATCTATGATAAAAAATTGAAGAATAGGGATCATGAAACGATACCAAAGAGCTGAAATGCTGGTTCTCTCCACACCCCCATAAGTAGTAAGGAGGTATTTACCATTGTCAAGAAGAACTCCAGTTTTGACACCATAGAATACTTGTCTCTTCTAACATTCCTCTTTTCCATGGGTAGTCCAGTTACCTTAACAAGCAATTGGATGTCGATGGTAAACTCAAGGCCACACACAATGACCTATCCATCATTCCATGAGTTGATAATGGCATGTTTGATGTCGCGTTCATTACATATAAAATTTCTAAGGAATGGAATATAAGGTTGAAGTATATCCTCAACCATAGGGTTGAGGTTCATATTCAACAGTTCAATAATTACCATAGGTAAATTGGCAATGAGGGTTATGGGCTCAAAGTGAACAGTATGCAAGTAGGAATTGATAAAATGGAAAGGGTTCAAACACCATATTAAAATAATAATTTGATCATCATGCCAAGGATATTGGGGGTAGAGGTGCAATGAATTTTATTTTAGAGTATTTATATTTTAATTTATTTAAATGGTTTCAATGTTTATTAAAAACAATTATAAATTAGAATGTTATTCTATTTCTTTACTAGTCAATTAGTGAATTAGTTTAGATGTAGTCCATTTTGACAACCTATCTAAGTTATTTTCCAATAGTCATCATGAAAATTTAGGATGATTTTATTTCTCATAGATAAATTCATAAGCTCCCAACTAAACATATCATAAAGTTTCAAAAATTTATCCCTCCAATGATCAAATGGATGAAGTCATTGCCTAGTCATGTTTGTCGCTGTAAATTTTTCTAGTCTATAATTTTTTCTCTACATGTTGCAAATAGAAAGTTTTCCATTCTAGTGCTTGTGTTGTTTGTGCAATTAGTGTGCCAAATTGAACTGTATTTTGGTGCCTCAAAATAGTTATAATTTAACTTGATTTTTTCTCATGCTAAACCAACAAAATATGTCAAATATTCAACTACACTTTTTGGCTAGTTGGAAAGTGCTTTTTCTAAATTGCATAAAAATTTTGTAATTTTTTCTTATTCTCTCCTCAAAAGTCCCAAAAATATATAAATTGGGCACCTCACACTAAAATAAAAAATGAAAAAATAGCATGAAAATTGGACACAAGGATTCTTGATAAGTGATCTTAATAGGAAATAATTTTGTATAGCAAAGCTCTAGAATTTTTATTTTGCAAGTTTTGAAACCTTTTGGAGCCTCCTTTGAACGTGCTTTTTACTTTATAATAATACATCCTCAAGACTTAAATGCATACCTCACAATTTTGAATAGGATTCATCCATAATCAAAAGGGTTTGCTTCTTAATTCTAGCTTTGATTGCTTCTATCCTTTTCCTCTCCTTCCCATATTGCATTAGCTAAATCTTGTTTTTATATTCAGTTCGTTTGTATAACCACCTCCTTCATTTTATGGTGCTAACATTATTTAGTTTAAAATATTATATTTTGGTTTTAGATTCCTTGCAAGAGACACAAACAACATTCAAAATAGTCCCATCACTATCTTATACCTCTACAACTATATACTATGAAATTACATCCAATAGGACTAGCAAGCTAAAAATCCACCTAGATTATTATATGTCTAATTTTTTAACCTTTTCTTACTTCCCTAACTTTATTTTTACTAATATATCATTTTTGAACCCTAAAAATCTTTCATTCCAATATTAGAATCAACTTAATAGGCTATATACTTTATAGGCGTTGAAATTCATAGACTGTAAATTCATCTTGTAGATTGTGAAACTCTCTTATTTAATGATTTAATCAATTAAAACATTACAAAAACTGTTATTCAAACTTAGGAACATCTTAGCTTTCTATTAAATAGATCAATTTCATTTTGTAGTAATTATATTTTAATTCAATGTGGCTAATATTCTTTGAAATTGTCAAATTACATTTTGTGCAAATAAACAGAGGTATTGACAATAGACAAGTAATTTTACCACCTTCCCAAGCACCAAGTAGGCCCCATATAAAGTAATTCATCTCTTATTTTTGTCTTTTTAGCCTTTTATGTAAATTTATAGGTCAGTAGATGCCAAACTACTATGTGGGTGGTAAATTTGTTATAGGTAGGGAACATGAGTCTAGAATATAATTTTACATTATTTTTTTATCTCTATTTAGTTGTATTAGTTCATTAAAATGACAAAAAACTAATGGATTTAGTGTTAGGATTCATTTATTTGTTTTAAGTACATAAAGCACATTTCAATATTCAATAGGTATAAAATTAAAATTACAACTAGTTTACATGTTGGTTAGAAAATATTTGTGGATATCCTCTTGCACCCTTTCCTAAAAGTAAAATAAATTCCTTTCTATATTATTCTAATGTAGTTTTGTAATAAATAAAAAGGTGCATGTAATACTTCATTTTTTTTTAAGATGCATCATTGTATTCTTTGCACTATATTTGCTTCCTCAAAATTGTATAGTTTTAGTTACCAAAACTTATGTGCTTGCATAATACACAAATAATACAATAGGATTTAGAGTGAATCCATAAAAAACTCTTTGTGAACACTTACTACCCACCAAATAAATCTATTAACTATGGGATTTAGTCAAGATTCATTGTTCGAGTGTGGACCCAAATGTTTGGAGACCAATGTCCCCAAATTCAAGTATATATATTTGGTAAACCTAAGAGGAACACAAAATGGGTCTCAAAACCTTTGGTCTAAAATGTTTCCTTTATAAAACTTTAAAAAATTCTACACTTTAATCAAAGACCACCTAAATTGTTTTAGCTTATGTGAACCCAAATTCAAGGATGTTGATCTCTAAAATTGGAGGTCCATACTTGGAAGATATTTTTACCTAAATATAATTTTTATTTGAGTTGTTTGAAATGGATAAAAGGTTCACCAAGAGTGTTTTATGTATTCACTACAAATTCAACAAACTATAGACTGTGAAATAGATATTTAAAATACAATCCAAGAAATATAAATAATGTAATTGAATAGAATCTATGTCCTATATTCACTTCAATTTTCTATAGAAATATACTAAGCTAAAACATAAAAGAAATATTATTCACTTTCCAGCAAGGGTGCAATATGAATGAATAAGTACAAGTTCTAGACTATATGCAAGCTATATCAACTAAATATTCAATGATAAATAAATGTTGAAAGGTGTTCCTTTATACTAAGTTCCTTGGATTTTTGTACCATTTAAGTGATCCACTATAACTAAATAGATAGAAAATAATAATGCAAAATTAGTATCAAAGTAAAACATAAAATAAAAATACTTGGGATATTATTGAGGAAAAGTTTTCCTTTTCAACTCAGATTCACCACTTGGAAAATTTCATAGCCTAAAAATAAGTTTTTTACCTATGAAATGTTCGTTGCCTACTAACCTATAAATCTACAAAAAAAATTAGAAAGTGGAAAATATAGATGAGTTATATTTTAAGGGGTTTGCTTGATGCTTCAAAAGGTGATAAGCTTCCTTATTTGTAGTCAAGCCCCTTGCTATTTTTCATAAAAAACAAAATTTGACCCTTTGGAAGAAGATATTGCATGATAAAGAAATGTACTAATTGTAAAATCTGATTGAATTATTTGAGAAGATTCTAGTGTGTTTCTAGGATTAACTAATGATCATTTGGATTCTAAAATTGACTAATCAATTAAATTGATAGATTCAAAACTTGTAGTACAAATTTATAGTCTCAAAGAAAATTTTTTAGCCTTTAAATTCATCGTCTAGGAAGCAAATTCATAGCCTACAAATAGATATTTCTCAAGGGAAATATGATGCTATAGTAGAGGATTCCTAAAAAAATTTATAGATGTGGAGAAGCTAGCAATCATGCATATGAATTCCCTTAAGCACAAAAAACCAACATGTGTGGAAAGGAACCCCATAGGAATATTACAAAATAGGATGAGGAAAGCTTAACCTCACTAAAGCAATTGGATGAACCAAAACACGGAGAATCCCTTTTGATAAAAAGGGTATTATTGCATCTAGAAAAGGATTTGCATGAACCTAAGAAAAGAAGAAAACTATTCAAAACAATTTGTAAATCATGAAGCAAGTGTTGTAAGATGATAATGGAAAGTAGAACCATTAATAACTTAGTATCAATAGAGAAGGTAGATAAACTTGGTTTAAAGAGTATGGAGCATCTAAATATTTACAAAGTATCATGGTTACAAAATGGATACCAAATTTTAGTAACCAAACAATGTATGGTATATTTCTAGAGTAGCTCTTATATGGACATGATTCTATGTGACATTATGATGATGGATGCATGTCATATTTCATTAGGGAGACCATGGTAAACTGATACAAAAAAAATACATGACAGTAGAATGGATACTTATTAAAATATCAAGGATGGGAAACATTTTGTATTAAGCCTATTGAAAAACAAAGGAAAGGTGGGAAATAGTTCTAATGTTTGCATGATATCTAAAAAATAATTCTTGAAGGGGATGAATAATGGAGAAGCATATTTTAATTCCATTTCTAAACCCACAAAAGAAGGGACAATGAATAATTTGGAAGAGTTTCCACACAAAGTGAAGGATTTGTTGGAAGAATATACTAAAATTATTTTATAGTTACCTGATGGGTTTCTAGATATGAGAAGTAGTAGTCATCAAATAGACTTCATACCTATATCAAGTTTATCAAACAAGGTAGCCTATAGGATGAGACCCATGGAAAATGAAGATATCAAAAGACAAGTCCAAGAGCTATTGGACAAGGGGCTAACCAAGGAAATGTTAATCCCATGTGCAATACTAGTTGTACTAGAACCTAAGAAAGAAGGATAATGGTGTATGTTCACAAACTCCTAAGAAATCAATAATATCATGATAAATTATAGGTTTCTCTTACATTGTAAATATGACTTGATGGATTGTTTAAGTAAAGCAAATTACTTCATAAATATTGATTTAGAGACTCGTTATCATCAAATTTAAATTATAGAAGGAGATGAGTGGAAGAATGCATTTAAAACCAAAGAAGGATTGTATGAATGGTTGGATATGACATTTAGATTGACAAATATACCTATAAATTTTAAGCAACTATTGAATGAGGTCCTAAATAATTTCATGGTAAGTTTGTAGTGGTTTACCTAGATGATATTTTTGTGTTTAGCAAGATAAAGGAAGAACACCTAATGCATATTAGGTCAAATTTTAAAACGCTGAAGGAGGAATAAATGTTGATTAGTTTGAAGAAGTATAGTTTTATGAAAAAGTAATTGGTATATTTGGGTTTTTTCATATACAAGGATGGTTTATGAAAGGACCAGTGTAAATAAAGTCTATTATGGAGAAATAATCACCATGGAGTATGTTTGAAGATAATTTTTCATGGTTTAGTAAGTTTTTACAAAAAATTAATCAAATGTTTTGGTGGAATTTGTGCTCCAATAATTGAAATGGAAAAGGAAGGTAAACCTAAATTCAAATGGGCATACAGAATAGAAAGAATATTTCAAACATTGGAAGATAAATTCATGGAGGATTTGGTTCTAGAATTGCCATAATATACTAAGGTTTTCCAACTAGATTATGATGCCAACAAAAATTTCATTGGAGGAGTTTTAAGTGGATAAGGTATACCCATTTCTTACTTTATTGAGAATCTAAATTAGGCTAATACTAAAGATTTATTTTTTGATCAAGATTTCTATACCATCATGTAAGAAATCAAGAAATGAAGCCATTATCTATTACTGAATAAATTTGTGTTGTACACATATCACCATGCTTTACAATTCATAAATCGTGAGAGAAGTTGAACCAAATACATATGAAATGGTTGGAGTATATTTAAAGTTACTCATTTGTGTTGAAACATAGAAGTTACAATTTGAATATTGTAGCCAATGCCTTGAGTAGAAGAAACCTTTTGATGAGTGTAATGATGATTGAAGTCGTAGGTTTTGATTCTATGAAAGAAATTTATGTTTATTATTTGGAATTCAAAGAAGCATGGACAAATTGCAATGATCCTACTACAAAATATAGACCACCATGGAATGACTATTTTATCTAGGAGGGCCTATTATTAAATAGCCAACAATTATGCATGCCATGAAGTTCAATGAGGGGGGACTTGATAAGGGAAAATATAGTAGAAGACTAAGTGGAGATTCTATAATATATAAAACTTTGAAAAACCTTTTTGAAAGCTATTATTGGCCAAGAATAATCATGTATATGTGATGATTTATGCATATTTGTCAAGTCTATCAACATGTAAAATAAAAGAACAAGAACACTAGATTATATTAAGTATTACCAATACTATAGAGACCATGGGAATATATATGTATGGAATTTTATATTGAATTACCATGAACACAAAATGGGAATGATTTTTTTTTTTTTGGTGGTTGATAGATTTTTGAAGATAGAAAATTTTATACCTTGCAAAAAAATGAGTGATGCTACTCATATTGTTGATCTCTTCTTTCAAGAAGCTGTAATACTACATGGTTTCTAAAAACTATTGTATTAGACAAAGATACTAATATTTTAGGTCACTGTTGGTGCACTTTGTGGAAAATATTGGGCACAAGTTATAAGACTAGATTGTTTACTGAAAAGCATTGTACTATATAGATATACTAAGTTTATAGCTCACTTTCGGTGCACTTTATGGAAAATTTTGGGTACAAAATTGAGTTTCAATTCAAATTATCATGCACAAAAGGATGGACAAGCTAAAGTGGTAAACATAATCCTTCAAATTTTGTTGAGGTGTTTAGTTGGTAAGAAACAAAAATGATGGGATACCACATTGTCATAGGCAAAGTTTGCATACAATAATTCAATGCATAAAAGCACAACCAAAAGTCCATTTCAAATTATGTATGGAATCCATCCAAGAAAATTAGATTATTTGTGAAGTTCAACTAACTTGGAAATATGTAGTGCTATAGTAGGGTACTTTATTACATTTATGATTTACATTGAGAAGTGAAAGCCAATTTGGAAAATAATATCATGAAATACAAGAAACATGCTCACCTCAAGTGTTGAATACAAGAAATCCAAGTTAGAGATTTTATTTTGACACATTTTCAAAAATAAATATTTCCAAGAGGAACTTATAACAAACTATATTGTAATAATATTAGACCTTATATGTTCTTGAATAAGTTTACCTCTAATTCATATGAAATTGAACTCCTAGAAGGAGTAGACATCTTGCTATTTTTTAATATGGTAGATATATATCCATATTATGACACATCCATGGATAGTACTAAATTCATCACACCTATATTTTTTATATAAAAATTGATATCACAATTTCCAAATAAGAAACATGATGAAATAAAGGCAATGATAGAATCTAGAGTGACCAAAATAACGTGATGGAAATCATATTATGAGTATCTAATCAAGTGGAAGAACTTGTAAATTGAAGCAAAAACATGGATGAGTGATTCTAAGATTGCTAAGTATGGTATATTAGTTACCAATTTTGATAAATTTTAATGAGCTTTCCTCATGAAATGTTTTCCTCTTACCTAGCGAGTATGATATAAGAGCACAAAACTTTTGGTGAAATATTGATAATTGATGCATCCTAATTATTAATTTGGAAAAGGAAGACATAAATATGGTTGGAGAAAATAAAAAAGGAGGAGAATGAGAGGCACAAGTAAAATATGTAGAATCTAAAAATTGGTATGCATAATAAAACCTAAGAGAAGAGAAAAAGAGAACAAAAGACACATGGATAAAAAGAGTGAAGACCATTATTGTGAATACATTAAATGACTATAAATTTAGTACTTGATGTAGATAGCCATTATGGAATGGTGTATTAATAACCAATTTGATGCAGGAGCATCCAGCAGCACCTGATGAAGAGGCATTTGAAAAATTGCCTAAGGAGGAAGAACATCACGATTTCGTGACGTGTCGCAAAATCGTGATAGGAAAAGGCAAAGAAGGTGCAGTGGAAAAAATGTCATGATTTCGTGACATGTCATGAAATCGTGATATGTCACGGAATCACGACAGCGGAGCAGCGGAGGTAGAAGTCAAAAATGGTAGCGAAATTGCGACATCATGATTTCGCGACGTCGCGAAATCACGACGTCAGAGTGAAGACTTGGCGAAGGAGGAAAATGGTAGTGAAATCATGATAGTGCAATTTTGCGATGTCGTGAAATCATGACGTCAGAGTGAAGACTCGATAGAATTTGGGAATGGTAGCGAAATCGCGACGTCGAAGTGATGCCAGAGCAGAAGACAAAATGGTCACGATATTGCAAAGTCGCGATATCACGACGTTGTGATATTGCAATGTCACAAAATTGTGACGCAGGGAGAAAGCAAGGGGCAAAAGGCAGAATAGTTGTGAAATCATGACTCATAAAGAAATGCAAGGCACGACTGGAGTTTTATCGCGATATCGTGACGTCGTGATATCATGATGTCGCGATGTCACGATATCAAAGGGAAGGCAAGGCATGGCCAGAGTTTTGTCGTGATATCACGACGTCGCGATATTGTGACGTCGTGATATCGCGACGTCACGATGTCGCGACATCAAAGGGAATGCAAGGCATTACAGGAGTTTTGTTGCGATAACACGACGTCGTGATATCGCAAGCAGCGGTCAGAAGGGTCGCGATATCGTGACAAAAAAAGAAGAATACGAAGAAGAAGAAAGAGATGGCAGGAAACCGTGATAGGCGGTATTTTTGGGGACCATTCCAGAATGACACGTGGCACCAAGGTGCAGTTAAAGCGAGAGAATGCCAAAAAGCATGGGAAAAAAAAAGGATGGGCGTGTAGAGTATCCTGACAGGAAGCGACGGTGACAAGGGCCGTGTGGAGTGGGGTCATAAATCGGGTTGGTGGACCGATTTTTTGAAATATGTTTCAGAGGGTTGGGGCCTCCATAAAAACCCAGTTTAATGTAGTAGATAGGTGGTGGATCGAAGAACGCATGGGGAGTGCGAGTTAGAGGAAACCAAGCCGAGCGCTGGTTCTTGTAAAGCCTACGGGCTGTTGATGTAGATTATTTTAGGTTAATAGATGAATTTTTTTGGATTTGCATGTGTATTTCTCGTCCCCCATTAGTGGTATCAGAGCTAGTGATTCTGAGTGCATAAACAGATCATCGGCCATGAGGCAGTTTGCACCAGGATCTATGGTAGGGTTCTGAGAGAGAGAGAGTTAAGATCTTAGAGCATGTTAGCAGATCACCGACAGTGAGGCAGCTACACCAGGATCGGTCAAAGCTTTGTAAGAAAAGCAAGGAAAGATGCCTCCATGAAGAAGCCATGGCAGGGAGGAAGATATGGTGTCGGAGGAAGAGTTCTTGGCATTGCAGCGGCAATTTAAAGCCCTGCAAGAGGAGTGGCTCAGCATAAAATTACGGGAGCAAGAAGAGCGGCACAGAAGGCGTGAAGAAAGACAAAAAAAGAGAGATGTTGGAGTGCATCAGAAGCTGAAGCTGAAGAAGGTTACATGCAAAGAAGACTGCAACAGTGCCAGGATCTACCTGGAAGAAGGAAAAAAACTAATTGGCCAAGAAGAGGAGTGCAAGTAGGCTATAGAGGAGTGCAGCAGTGCCAGGATCTGCCTGGAAGAAGGCAAAAATTTAACTGGCAAAGAGGAGGAGTTGAAGCAGGCTGTAGATGAAGAAGCATGCAGCAGTGGGAGAATCTGTCTGGAGGAAGATAGAAGTTGTTTGGACCAAGAGAGGGGGTTGGAGCAGGCTGCTGAGGCAAATAAATTTTTGGAAGTGTTGCAGGAGGCAGCAACTAGACAGCTTAGAAGTGAAGATCACTTCTCCACCAACCCGGGGTGTCTGATGTAGGAGCATCCAGCAGCACCTGATGAAGAGGCATTTGAAAAATTGCCTAAGGAGGAAGAACGTCATGATTTTGTGACATGTCACAAAATCGTGACAGGAAAATGCAAAGAAGGCGTAGTGGGAAAAATGTCGTGATTTCGTGACATGTCACGAAATCGCGACATGTCACAAAATTGCGACAGTGAAGCAATGGAGGCAAAAGTCAGAAATGGTAGCAAAATCATGACATCATTAAATTGTGACGTCGTAAAATCGTGACGTCAGAGTGAAGACTCAGTGGAGGAGGAAAATGGTAGTGAAATCGTGACAACGTGATTTCACGATGTCACGAAATCGTGATGTCGGAGTGAAGACTCGATAGTTGGGAATGGTAGCGAAATCACGACGTCACGATTTTGTGACGTCACAAAATCGTGACATCATGATTTTGCGATGTCACAAAATCATGACGTCGAAGTGATGCCAGGGCAGAAGGCAAAATGGTCATGATATCGCGATGTCGTGATATCACGACATCGCAAAATAGCGATGCAGAGAGAAAGAAAGGGGTGAAAGGTAGAATAGTCATAAAATCATGACTCATAAAGAAATGCAAGGCACGGTCGGAGTTTTGTCACGATATCGCAACGTCGTGATATCGCGACGTCACGATGTCGCGACATCGAAGGGAAGGCAAGGCACGACCAGAGTTTTGTCGTGATATTGCGATGTCGCGATATCGTGACATTATGATGTCGCGACGTTGCGATGTCGTGACATCAAAGGGAAGGCAAGGCACAGTGGGAGTTTCATCATGATATTGCAACGTCACGATGTCGTGACATCAAAAGAAAAGTGGGAAAGCAGCGGTTGGAAGGGTCATGATATCACGACGTTGCGATATTGCGACGAAAAAGAAGAAGACGAAGAAGAAGAAAGAGATGGCAAGAAACTACGACAGGCGGTATTTTTGGGGACCGTTCTAGAATGAAACATGGCACCAAGGTGTAGTTAAATCAGGTGAATGCCAAGAAGCATGGGAAACAAAAAGGATGGGCACGCAGAGTATCCTGACAGGAAGCGGCGATGACAGGGGCCGTGCGGAGTGGGGTCATAAATCAGGTTGGTGGACTGATTTTTTGAAAGATGTTTCAGAGGGTCGGGGCCTCTATAAAAACCTAGTTTAATGTAGTAGATAGGTGGTGGATCAAAGAACACGTGGGGAGTGCGAGTTAGAGGAAACCAAGTCGAGCGCTGGTTCTTGTAAAGCCTGCGGGCTGTTGATGTAGATTATTTCAGATTAATAGATGAAATTTTCTGGATTTGCGTGTGTATTTCGCGTCCCCCATCACAATTACATGTATCCTATATGCACATTTAATAATAAAATACCATACTTTCTTACTCTTTGTTCCATATTTCATAATGAGAAGATACCTTGTATTCATGAGTAGTAAAAATACATTTTTGTAAACTTGGTATATGCAGATTTTGTTTGTGTAGATTAGAGAGAAAAATTAAGTACGGTCATTGACTAAGACAATACATTGGTATGTTTATAATCCTATACTTTATACAAAATAAAAACACGTGATTATTGTTCTTACAAAAATAGGATCTAATTCTAGCAAAGACTTAGGTGCCAAAACAAAAAATAAAATTCTGATTCAGTTTATGTATCGTACAACTAAATCTTGAGGTATCATCATAATGATATATTATATTTAGGTATTCCATATTAAATGATGTTATTCGTAATATTTTTATCTTATACATGGGCAACTATCATCTCTTAAGGTTCTCATTGATAAATATTGTATCATTTTGGTGAAGACTTAGGTGTCAAAACAAAAATATTCTCACTTTGTTTAGATATTGTACAACTAAATCTTGAGGTGTCATTGTAAGGAACTATTTCCTTTAGGTAGTCCGTATTAAACAATATCTTCTTTAATATTTCTATCTTATACATGAGACACTATCATCTCCTAGGATTGTCGTTGATAAACATTTTCTTTTTGTCTTGAGGTATCATTGACTTGTAGATAACTCTATTGTCATACAAGGATTGCAAGAGTTCTATCATGAAGGAGTACCATAACTTTACCATCTCTTAAACTACTATAATAAGATAATGTTATCTTATATAAGTCTTGAGATCTTGCTTGGCCATATTTAAACTTGTGGTTAAAGATAAATTGGATAATTTATTTCTTGAGAAGTCCATCCTTAGGTGTATTTCCTTCTCCTATCTACATCATTGGGTAAGCCATACAAATTTTTGGAACACCATACCAGTACCTTACCTAGGAATCACACTATTAAAAGGTTATTGGAAACTTTAGTATTTAAAAAATACTTATGGTGCTATGATAGAATTGTTATTAGCCTTACTTTCACCAATACATGGAGCTTTACATCAAATATGATGCACCTTACAAAAATTCTAAACCAACAAATAGAAATTTAAGGCTTTAAATGCCATTTCTAATTCCTTTAAGGTCCTAAAAATTTATTAATATGTATAATATTTCGATCTCAATAACCATCAAACATCGAAATTACTATGTTTTTATGGTCATGGATAAATATTTTAAGATGGTAATCATTATGCCTTCCGAAAATACAATCAACACATCATGGAGGGGTATGTTATTCAACATATTTGGGTTTAATTTGGTATCTAAAACTCTATTTTATATAATAAAGAATATTTTTTCATCAATATTTTATGGTGCCACTTGATCAACTATACACTATTCCACAATTTTCCATCATGAACTGATGGAAAAAATAATGTGGCTAATTGAATGCTAATGCACCTACTCAATATGTAGAATATATATATATATATATATCTTTAAGGTGTTAAAAAAGTGGTCCGTTTAAGACCCAATTTAAATGGTACACACTTGACTAACCCAAGTGTGTTTTCCTTAATTGGAAGTTGATTCAACATAAACCATAATTTTCCAAGGTGGTATGAATGATCTAATAAAAATAAAGATTTATCAAGTCTTCAAGAACTATAATGCCAACTTGCATACCTTGGTGTCTATCTTGAATTTTAACCAAATATACTATATATCCTCTTTCCAAGCTAAATATTCTTTTATTTAGGTTTATGGAAGAGAATATTGTATAGGAAAATATAAGATATATAATAACAAGACAATATTTTTTCATATTTCACAAGTTTTAATTTCCTCCAATATGATCAACCACACCTACAACATTATATATCAAACATAGATAAATAAACATAATTTTAAAAATAATGGACAAAGATAGTAAATTGAAGATCTTTGAAACTAATTAAACTATTTACCATTTCACTTCCAAATAGGATGATAATATTATAATATATTATAAATAGTTTGTACTAAAGATACTAATGTATTGAATTAAAAGGGAAAAATAAATACATTTAAAAAATTAAGTATTAAAAAGGAAATATCTAAAATAAATTATCTATTAGTTATATTTTATAAGCATGAAACAAGAAAAATATATTATATTTTTATATGTAATTTATAAATATTTATTTTTAGTGTGTTATACTGAATTGAAGTGGTTGACATTCACATTACATCATGACCATAAATTGACAATTATTCATGTATCATTTTGATAACTAGTTGAGTTAATACTATTTGATACATTTATAATAAGTATTAAATCATAAAAAAAATTGCAACTTTTAGAACTTAACAAAGTAACATTTTCAAGGTCGAAAAGACAACAAATTATTAGATATTTGTAATGGTTATTTGTGCAATGAACTTAGATGAAATGCTAACCTCTTTATTGACAATGGAGTAATTGCTTGAAAATGGTAAGCTTTCAACTCATGTATATCAAACAATATATCTAGAATTGTGAAATGGGTTTCCTTTTAAAATATTTATATTTTGATTTATTTAAATTGTTTCAATGTTTATTAGAACAAAATATACATCAGGTTGTTATTCTATTTTTTGAGTAAATGTTCTCTATTATCTGAAATATTTATTTTATCCAATGAGTAATTGTAATTATTATAATTTTATTTTCTATTTTATTTTCTATAACTTGTTATATTTATTTTTTTCTAATCAATATAAGGATTTACATTTTTAATATGTATATTTCAATAGTTATTAGATCAAGCTAATACAATATATGGATTAATTTTCTTTAATATAATAAAAGAATAGTTTTTATAACTAGACAATGAAAATTTTTGGTTAAAGTTAGTAGTAGACTTAAATTAGCTTGGAAATATTTGTTTACCAAACTATTCCAATATAGACCAAGTATAATTATTAATTAGCCACATCACATCATATGACCAAATAGTGGTATTACAACAAATTGGCAATTATGCATATATAACTTTGATAGGATTTAAATCTTGAAATCCTCCTTAAAATTTAAAGAATTTAACCTATTGAGATAATAGAATTTGATGCATTTTTAGTAAATATTAAATAGTAAAAAAAAAATATATGTTTAAATTTGAAAAAAATAAAATTTTCAAGGTGAAAAAGACAACAAATTATTATATAGTTGTAATGGGTATTTATGTAATGGACTTAGATTATATGTTTTTTAAAATGTAAATGTTTTTTAGAGTAGTTGCATTGAGGAGATCATTAATAACAGTGAAGCAATTGCTATAAAATGGTCAGATTTCGTATATTGAAAAAATATTTTCAATTGTGAAATAAGTTTTCATTTATAGTGTTTAGATTTTGATTTATTTAAACTAACTCAATGTTTATTAGAAAAAATTATAAAGTAGAATTTTATTCTATTTCTTTAGTAAAATATTTTCTATTATCTTAATTGTTTAATTTTTCCAATAAGTAATTGTCATTATGATTGTAGATATCCAGTTTTTCTCACCCACTGCATTCTAGGATTTTATTCGATTTTGGTAACCCAGTAGTCATCATGAAAATTGGATGCTTAGGATGAGTTTTTCACTCACGGATAAATTCATGGGTTGTGAACTAAAATTAGCAAAAAATTTAAAAAATATTTCCCTCTAATGGTCAACTGGATGAATTCACAGCCTAGTCAAGTTTATAGCTATAAATTTATCTAGGCTATGAATTTGTCTTGCACATTGAAAATAGAAAGTATCCCATTCCAACCTCATGCCTATTATGATCCAACAAAGTGCCAACTCAAACCATATTTTGGTGCATCAAAATTGTTATAATTCAACTCACTTTTTCTAATTCTAAACAAACAAAACTCCACTTTTTGCCTAATTGGAATGCAGATTTTGTAATATTTTCTTCTTCTCTCCTCAAGAAGTCCCAAAAATCTATAAATTTGGAAACTCACTCTCAAATAAAAAATGACACAATAACATGAAAATTGGACACAAGGACTCTTGATAGGTGGTCTTAATAGAAAATAGTTTTGTATAGCGAAGCTTTAGCATTTTTATTTTGCATGTTTTGAAACCTTTTGGGGCCTCCTTCAAAAGAATTTTTTTCTTTATCTCCATGCATTCTCAATACTTGCATGCATGCATCACAATTTTACATAGGCTTCATCCAAATGCAAAAGTGTGTGCTTCTTACTTCCAGTTTTGATTGATCCTTTCTTTTTTCCCTCTTTCCCAAATTGCATTAGCTAAGTCTTGTTTTTGTTTTTAGCTTGTTTGCATAATAACTTCCTTCATTTTATGGTTCTAACATTATTTGGTTTCGATTGTTATATTTTGGTTTTAGATTCCTTGCAGGTTACACAAACACCATTCAATATATTCCCATCACTATCTTGAGCCAATATAAATCATATTTAGCCTTGATTCTACATCTATAAATACATACTATGAAGTCGTATCCAATAGGACTAGGGATAAAAGGTTCACCAAGATTTTTTTATGGATTCACTCTTAATCCTATGTTTTGATGTGTTTAATTGAGTAAACGCTTACATTTTGATAACTTAAAATTCAATAAACTATAGACTTTGAAATAGATATTTAAAATACAATGCAAGGAAAATAATATAATCAAATAAAATCTATGTCCTATATACACTTCTATTTCCTATAGAACTATACTAAGCTAAAATATAAATGAAATATTGTTCACTTTCAAGCAAAGGTGTAAGAGTAATGAATATCGATAAGGTCTAGCCTATATGCAAGCTATATGTTCTTAATATTCAATTACTAATAAATGTTTAAAGGTGTTCCTTTATGCTTGAAATAAATTTTACAAATAAATCCTAATACTCAATTCATTGGATTTTTTTATCATTTTAGTGATCTATTGCAACCAAATAGATAGGAAATAATAATATAAAATTAGTACCAAAGTAAAACATGAAATAAAATTACTTAGGATCTTGATGAGGACAAGTTTTACATTTGAAATTGTCTTCACCACTTGGACAAGTTCATAGTATATAATCAAGTTTGTTACCTCTGACAAGTTCATCGCCTACTAACCTAAAAATCTACAAAAAAAAAGAAAAAAATTGGAAAAGAAATAGTTGAGATAGATTTTAGGGGATCTACTTGATGTTTGGAAAGGTGTTAAGCTTCCTTGTTTGTAGTCAAGACCCTTGTTATTTTTCACAAAATGAAGCATGATACTCTGGAGGAAAATAAATTGCATGACAAATAAAAGTGACTCCTAAAAAAACTTATTGAACTGATTGAGAAGATTCTAGGGTGTTCCTAGGCTTGAATAATTACTATCTGGATGCTAAAATTGACTAATTGAATAAAATATATACTTGTAGTAAAAATTCATAATATTGAATACAAGTTTATAGCATATTAATTCATCGCCTAAAGAGCAAATTCATAGCTTGCAAATTTTCCCTTAGGGTACAAACTCATAGCCAATACAAGGCATTATATTTTTACATTTTGAAACACTAATAATCATAGCAGTATAGACATATATATACCCATAGGAAAACTCTTTTCAATCCTATTCTAATGGTGGTAGTTTTATAAAATTTTGTAAATATTTTATGGGTAAAATAATATAATAAATATGATGTTACATTTTGGAGCAATAAGCGATTCATGTATAGTCTAAGAAAGGTAGAATTTGTTGGCTTGAGTAGATGGATAATGCATGAGGATTAATTGGTGGAATTTTTGAACTTATGATTTATCTAGATGTTCAAAAATTGGATGTTTACATTTTTCTCCCTTTTGAGGTGTTCATAGTGAAATGAACGCTTCAGAATCTACTAGAGATGCCTCAACTTTGAAAAAGGGATACGTGTTAGATCTAAGTTTTGATGCATTTAGTGCATTGCTTAGAGGAATGTGTTAACTTTGTATGAAGAAATTATGTTACCATTACCTAAAGGACTTTTGTATTACCATTTCACAAAGGACTTTACTGATGCAGGAGCATCCAACAGCACCCGATGGAGAGGCATTTGAAAAATTGCCTAAGGAGGAAGAACATCGCGATTTCGTGACGTGTCACAAAATCGTGATAGAAAAAGGCAAGGAGGGTGAGGAGGAAAACCTGTCATGATATCATGACAAAAAAAGTGTCGCGATATCGCGACACAAAGAGGAGAGAGGAGCAGACAAAGAAAGTTGTCATGATATCGTGACAGAAAATGTGTCGCGATATCATGACACAAACGGAGAATGGAGCCAGCAGGAAGAAGATGTCACAAAATAGTGACATGTCACAATTTCGTAACCCAAGCAGGAAAGAGAATGTTGCAAGCAAAGATGTCACGATTTCGTGACATGTCGTGATTTCATGACCCAGGAGCAGAAGGAGAGTACGGAAGGAGCAGATGTCGCGATTTCACGATGTGTCATGGTTTCACGACCTGAGGGAAAAGGAGCTAAAGGAAAAGGAGACGTCACGATTTCATGATAGGTCGCAGTTTCACAACCAGAAGGCGAGAAGGAGCCAAGGAAGAAATGTCCCGATTTCGTGACATGTCGTGTTTTCGCGACGAAGGGGCGAGCAAAGGAGCCAAAGGAGGAAGATGTCATGATTTCGTGACATGTCATGATTTTGTTACCCGAAGGAGCGAGAGGAGGCAAGAAGAAAAGATGTCACAAAAACGTGACATGTCGTGATTTCATGACCGAAGTGGAAAAGAGAGCGAACGCCAAAGATGTCATGATTTCGTGACATGTCACAAAATCACGACAGAAGCAGACAAGGAAGGGACAAAGGTGAAAATGCCACGATTTCGTGACATATCACAAAATCGCGACCGAAGGAGCAAAAAGAAGCCAAGGAGGGAAATTGTCGCGATTTCGTGACATGTCGTGAAATCGCGACTCGAAGCAAGAAAGTGAATGCGGAAGGCAAAGCTGTCATGAAATCATGACATGTCATGATTTCATGACCCGAAGGAGAAGTGGATAGTGAGAAAGAAAAATTTCACGATATCACGACCCCTGCTATAGTGCAGCTAGAGGAAGAATACAACAGAGGTCAGGCGGCGGTTGCAGGACAAGGACGACACATGGCACCAAGGTGGAGTTAAAGCGGGCGATTACCCAGAAGTGTGGGAAATGAAGAGGATGGGTCACACAGAGTAATATGATAAGGAGCAGTGGTCAGAGTAATCTAACAAGAAGCGGTGATGACAGGGGCCGTGCGGAGTGGAGCCATTAATCGGGTTGGTGATCCAATTTTTGGGAAAGATGTTTTAGAGGGTTGGGGCCTCTATAAAAACCTAGTTTTCTATAATAAGTGAGGGTGGATTAGAGATTGCATGCAGAGTGTAGTAGTTGAAAGCTAAGCCGAGCGCTAGCTATTGTAAAGCCTATGGGCTATTACTAGAAGTTTTTCCAAAATATTGAATGAAAAGTCAAATTTGAGAAGGTGCAATTTTTGGTCCGCCATCAGTGGTATCAGAGCCAGAAGTTCCTGAGTGTGTAACAGATCACCAAACGTGAGGTAGTTACACCAGGATCTATGGTAGGGTTCTGAGAGAGAAGAGAGAGTTTAGGATTTGAGGGAGATATGATGACAATGAAAGAGTTTAAGGCATTGCAGAGACAAGTGCAAACCCTACAAGAGGAGCTGCTCAGAAGAGATTTGCAGAGGCAGGTGAAAGCCCTACAAATGGAGCTATGTAGATAGCATGAGGAAAAATAGAAAATGAGAGATAATGGAGTGCTTAAGAAGTTGAAGCCATTGAAGTATGTAGACAAAGAGGTATGCAGCAGTGGTAGAACCTATCTGGTGGAAGATAGAAGTTGTTCTGACCAGGAGACGGGGTTGGAATAGGCTGTAGAGGTAGCTGAATGACTGGAGGTGTTGCAAAAGGTGAAAATCAAATAGTGCAGAAGTGAAGATCACTTCTCCACCAACCCTGGGTGTTTGATGCAGGAGCATCCAGCAGCACCCGATGGAGAGGCATTTGAAAAATTGCCTAAGGAGGAAGAACGTCATGATTTCACGATGTGTCGTGAAATCGTGACAGAAAAAGGCAAGGAGGGCGAGGAGGAAAACCTATCACGATATCGCGATAGAAAAAGTGTCACGATATCACGACATGAAGAGGATAGAGGAGCAGATGGAGAAAGTTGTCGTGATATCACGATAGAAAATGTGTCGCGATATCACGACACAAACGGAGAACGAAGCCAGCAGGAAGAAGATGTCACAAAATCGTGACATGTCACGATTTCATGACCTAAGTAGGAAGGATAAGGTTGCAAGCAAAGATGTCACGATTTCGTGACATGTCACGATTTCATGACCTAGGAGCAGAAGGGGAGTACGGAAGGAGCAGATGTCACAATTTCATGATGTGTCATGATTTTGCGACCTGAGGGCGAAGAAGGAGCCGAAGGAAAAGGAGACGTCATGATTTTGTGACAGGTTACAGTTTCACGGCCAGAAGGTGAAGAAGGAGCCAAGGAAGAAAGATGTCACGATTTCGTGACATGTCGCATTTTCACGACGAAGGGGAGAGTGAAGGAGCCAAAGGAGGAAGATGTCATGATTTCATGACATGTCATGATTTCGTGACCCGAAGGAGCAAGAGGAGGCAAGAAGAAAAGATGTCACGAAAACATGACATGTTGTGATTTTGCAATCAAAGCGGAAAAGAGAGAGCGAATGCCAAAGATGTCATGATTTCATGACATGTCGCAAAATCACGACAGAAGCAGAAAAGGAAGGGACAAAGGGGAAAATGCCATGAAATCATGACTGAAAGGAGACTGAAAGGGAAGGAGGAGAAAATGTCATGATTTTGTGACATGTCATGAAATCATGACCGAAGGAGCAGAAAGAAGCCAAGGAGGGAAATTGTCGCAATTTCATGACATGTCGTGAAATCGCGACCCGAAGCAAGAAAGCGAAGGCGGAAGGCAAAGCTGTCACAAAATTGTGACATGTCACGATTTCAAGACCCGAAGGAGAAGTGGACAACGAGAGAGAAAAATGTCATGATATCGTGACCCCTACTACAGTGCAGCTGGAGGAAGAAGACGACAGAGGTTAGGCGACGGTTGCAGGGCAAGGACGACACGTGGCACCAAGGTATAGTTAAAGCGGGTGATTACCCAGAAGCACAAGAAATGAAGAGGATGGGTCACGCAGAGTAATCTGTCAGAGAGCGACGGTCAGAGTAATCTGACAGGAAGCGGTGATGACAGGGGCCGTGCGGAGTGGAGCCATTAATCGGTTTGGTGATCTAATTTTTGGGAAAGATGTTTCAGAGGGTCGGGGCCTCTATAAAAACCTAGTTTTCTGTAATAGGCGGGGGTGGATTAGAGATTGCACGCAGAGTGTAGTAGTTGAAAGCTAAGCCGAGCGCTAGATGTTGTAAAGCCTGCGGGCTGTTACTGGAAGTTTTTCTAGAATATTGAATGAAAATTTAGATTTGAGAGGGTGCAATTTTTGGTCTGCCATCATTTACATTAAGCTATACCTAGAACTTAAGGTTTTTAAGGACTTTAATATTAATATGTGTTTAGAAATTTTATGGCTTTGATCATGCTAAGACCATTGTTAGTCAAAAAAATTATATACATGCTCCTAGACTTTCTAGGGATTTAATTTTCCTAGGTCACTAGGGCTTCATACATGTATATACCATTGTTAGTCTAGAGAATTATTTATATGCATCTAGGATTTTCAAGCCTTTTATTTACCTAGATCACTAGAGCTTCATACATTTTTATACCATGTTCAATATGGATAACTTTATGAGACTTATAAAAATTATTGCCTAGACATCTTGACAAGTTTGTCACCTAAGACAAGTTCACTACCTATTGAACTACAAATCTACCAAAATATCTAAAAAGAGGAAAATAATAGATGAATTAAATATTAGGGGTTCTGCTTGATGCTTGGAAAGGTGTTAAGCTTCCTTGTTTATAGTCAAGCCTCTTTTTACTTTTTGTAAAATGAAATTTGACCCCTTGGAAGAAGATAAATTGCATAACAAATAAATGTAACTACTACAAAATCTAATTGAACTAGTTGAGAAGTACTATGGTGTTCCTAGTATTAACTAATGATTCTTTGTATGCTAAAATTTATTAATCAACTAAATATAATAGGTTCATAACTTGTATTATAAATTCATTGTCTCGAAGATAAGTTTATAGCCTATTAATTCACTGCTGAGGGAGCAAATTCTTAGCCTACAAATAGATATTTTTCAAGAGGAAGAGGAGGCTATGGTATGGGATTCCTAATAAATTGTTACATATGTGGATAAGCTCTCCATCAGGTATATGAATACCCTTAAGCAAAATAAACCAATAGGTGTGGAAAGAAAGCCTATATCCATATTATAAAATTTTATCATAACCTCACTAAAGCATGTGGAGGAACCAAAATAAAGAGAATCCATTTTTATAGAAATATATTTTTGAAACTAGAAAAGGAGGTATGCGAAACTAAGCAAAGAATAAAACTATTCAAAAAAAATGTAAATCATGAGGTACGTGTTGCAAGTTGATTATGGATAGCACAAGCACAAAATACTTAGTGTCAATAAATATGGTAGATAAAATTGGTTTGAAGAGAATGGAACATCCAAATATTTACAAAGTGTCATGGTTACAAAATGGACACCAAATTTTGGTAAAAAAACAATATACGATAGATTTCTATATTGGCTTTTATGAGGATGTGATTCTATGGGACATCATGTCGATGGATGCATGCCATATTTTATTAGGAAGACCATGATAATTTGGGAAACAAATGGTAGATGATGGTATACTATATACTTATTCAATTATCAAGGATGGGAAACATTATGAGAAATCCTATTGAAAGACAAAGGAAAATATATGGTTAGTAGTTTTAATGTTTAAATGATCTCTAAAAAATAATTCTTTAATGGGATGAATAATAGAGAAGGGTGTTTTACTTTCATTTCTAAACCCACAAAAGAAGCGACAATGAATAATTTGGCTGACTTTCCACACAAAGTTAAGGGGTTGGAAGAATATACCAAAATTATTTTAGAGTTACCCAATAGGTTGCCACCTATGAGAATTATTAGTCATCATATAGAATTCATACCTAGATCAAGTTTGTGAAAAAAATAAACCTATAGTATGAGACCCATGGAAAATAAATAGATGAAGAGACAAGTCCAAGAGGTATTGGACAAGGGCATAATCAAGGAAATATTTAGCCCATGTGTATTACTAATTGTACTAGCACCTAATAAAGGAGAAGAATGGAATATGTGAACACACTTCTAAGCAATCAATAAGATTATGATAATTTATATGTTTTCCTTACCTCATATGGATGACTTGATGTATTTTTTAAGTAAAGCAAAGTACTTCATAAATATTTATTTGAAGGTTGGTTACCATACAATATGAATTGGACAAGGATATGAGTGGAAGACTACATTTAAAACTAAATAAGGCTTGTATGAATGGTTGGTTATGCCATTTGGGTTGAAAAATACACCTAGTACTCTTATGTGACTACTACATAAGGTCTTGAATCCTTTCATGGTAAGTTTATAGTGGTTTAACTAGATTTTATTTTGGTGTTTATCAAGACAAAGGAAGAACACCTAATGCATCTAAGGTTAGTTTTGTAAACGTTGGAGGAATAATTGTTGATTAATTTGAAGAAGTGTAGTTTTATGAAGAAGGAATTGGTATATTTGGATTTTGTCATAGCTAAGGATGGTTTGTGGATGGATCCAATGAACGTAAAGGCTATCATGGAGTGATCATCACCATGGATTATGTTTTAAATCAAAATTTTGCATAGTTTAGCAAGTTTTTACCAAATTTCATAATTATTTTAGTGGAATTTGCACTCCAATCATGGAAATCGTGAATAGAGGTAGACCTGAATTCAAGAGGACATACACATTAGAAAGGGTATTTAAATATTTGAATATAAACTCATGGAGGATCCATTTCTAGCATTTCCAAAATTTAACAAGGTTTTCCAAGTAGATTATGATGCCAACAAAACTACCATTAGACGATTTTTGAGTCAATAAGGTAGACCCATCACTTACTTTAGTGAGAAACTAAATGAGGCTAAGAAAACATATTTATTTTATGATCAAGAGTTTTATTCCATCATGTAAGCACTCAAGAACTAAAGTCATTCTCTATTACTAAATGAATTTGTGTTGTACACACATCACAATGATTTGTAATTCATAAATGGTAAAGGGAAGTTGAAGAAAAAACATGAAATGGGTGTAGTATCTTCAAAGTTACTCATTTGTATTAAAATATAAAAGTGATAGTTTGAATAGGGTAGCAAATGGCTTAAGTAGAAGAAACTTGTTAACGAGTGTAATAATGATTAAAGTCATAGGTTTTGATTTAATGAAATATTTTTATGTTGATGATTTGGACATCAAGAAAGCCTAGGCAACTTGAAATGACCCTATTGCACAAGATCAATCACCATGGAATGATTATGTTATCCAAGAGAGATAATTATTCAAGGGACAATAATTATACACACCATGAAGTTTAATGAGGGAGGACATAATAAGGGAAAAACATATTGGAGGATTAACTAGACATTCTAGAATAGATAAAACTTTAAAATATTTTTGTGAAATTTATTTACAGATACCTAAAAATATCACATTATCCCTTGTGGAGTGCTAATATTTAATTAATTTGAAAAAAGCTCCAAAATTCAAATTAACGTGTATTAAATCACTAATTAACCATATTACCCTCTTTTATCCACTAAGCCCCATCCTACACCTAGGCCATGGTCATCAAGTGACCATCCCACTCACCTATACTAGGTCCACCTCATCCTAGTCTACCCTTTAACCCTATCCTAGGTACACCTCATACTAGTCTACCTTACCCCCTACCCTCCACATACCCATGGTCATTCAATACCTTAAGTTGGATGAAGACTTTCTTCACCCATGTGGATTGATGAAATGAGGACTTTCTCCCACGTGACTTAAATGGTGTGAATACTTTCTCCACCCCTATGCATTTATGTGGCATGGTGCACCCATGATAATTTATTTCATAATTTTAGGGTGAGGACTTTCTCCACCTAAAAATATTGATGAGGCATGGTGCACCCTTGCTACCTCACATTCCACTTTATCTCCCATACTAACCATTTCTAATTTTTATAAATAACACTCTCTTTCTTTCATTTGCATGAATAAGATAATAGCTTAAAAAATCTCTACCAAAATCACTCCAACCCTCATTTGCATGTAATCCCTCTCTTGTGCTAACCTCATGTATGTCGTTGTATGCCTCTCTTTGTATACCTTCCCTTTTTAAATAGGTTACAAACCTATATTTAGACAACAAATAAATTTGGACCAAAACCATATGACAACTATAAGAAGATTTCCTCCAAAAAAAAATTCACTAGGTTCAACACAATAGAAACCATCTAGACAAGGATATTTTATAGCCAAAATCATCTTGATAGGGATGGTTCCTATTAGGAGCCATTTTTAGTCACCTAAAAACTAGTAGGCTAGTTATAGAGGTGAGTAATATGTTTTAATATAATTTTAGCTTGTTTTTAGATCTATTTAATACATTATTTTAAGTTTCATTTGTGTACTCTTATAAATTTGGGTCTAACTATGGTAGACCCAACAAGTGCTACTAACTATTTTCTTGGATTGTGTAGGTTTGGAGGACTTGCTCAACCAATGATGGTACATAAACATAAACCTACCCCCCTCTTGACATGGTCCAAAGAAAGTGGGATTACCATAAACTATATTGAAAATGGCTTCATCATTGGAAGACCCTCATTGTATCCCAAGGGGAATTTGTAAAATCTATTTTAATATCAATTGATGATTAAAAAAATGACATATATTCTTGTCCACACTATTATTAACCAATAATAAGTGTGGATGTGTGATTATTTATGCAAATTTATCAAGTCTCTCAACATACAAAAGGAAATATCCAAAACACTGGATTGTAGTATCTATTATTGATACTAGAAAGACAATGGGAAGATATCAATATGAAATTTGGCCTTAAATTGCCTTGAACACAAAAGGAGAATGATTCAGTTTTTGTTGTGGTTGATAAATTTTTGAAGATGACACATTTCACTCCTTGTAAGAAAATAAATGATGCTACTCATATTATTGATCTCTTCTTTCAAGAAGTTGTAATACTGCATGGATTTCCAGAAATTATTGTATTAGATAGAGATACTAATTTTGTAAGTCACTTTTGGTGCACTTTGTGGAAAAATTTGGGCACAAGTTGTAGGACTACATGGTTTTCCAAAAATAATTGTATCAGATAGAGATACAAAGTTTGTAGGTCACTTTAGGCACATGTTATGGAAAAACTTTGAGCACACAATTGAGTTTTAATTCAACTTATCACCCAAAAAATAATGGACAAAATAAAGTGTTAAATAGAAGCCTTAGAAATTTCTTAAGGTGTTTAGTTATCAAGAAATCAAAATTATGGAGCACTACACTGTTATATGTAAAGTTTACATATAACAATTTTATGAATAGAAGCACAACCAAAAGTCCATTTCTAATTGTGTATGGAATCCATATAAGAAGAGTAAATTATTTTTGAATTAAAACTAACTTGGAGATATTTATTTCTATAGTAAAGGACTTTAATGATTACATTTATGATTTCCAAGAAGTTAAAGAGAAATTGGATAATAATATTATTTTGACACAATCAAGCATTGAACACAAGAGTTCTAGGTTGGAGATTTTATTTTGATATATTTGGAAAAGTAAATATTCCCAAGAGTAACTTATAACAAATTATATAGGAAGAATATTGGACCTCATAAGATCTTGAATAATTTTACTACTAATGCATATCAAATTGAACTCCCAAAAAGAGTAGACATCTTGCTAATTTTTAATGTGGAATATTTGTATCCATATTATGAAAAATCCATGGATAGTACTCAAGGAATCACACCTAATGTTTTTATGGAATATTTGATAGCATAGTTTTCATATAAGAAACATGATGAAATAGAGGTAATTATAGATTCTAGAGTGACTAAAATAATAAAAGGTAAAGTATAATATGAATATTGGGTCAAGTGGAAACACCTGTTAGTTGAAGCAACAATATGGAGTGATAATGAGATTTCTAAGTATAACATCTAAATTACCAAATTAAATAAATGTTCATGAGATTTGATCATGAAATGTTTTCCTCTTACTTTGGGATTATGATGCAAGAACACAAAACGATTGGTAATTTTTTTATAACTATTGTATTCTAATTATTAAGGGACAAGAGGAATATAAAAATATAGTTAGAGAAAAATAAGAAAGGAGGAGAATGATAGGCATAGGAAAAATATATACAATATAAAAATAGTTAGGCATGGGAAAACTTGAGAGAAGAGAAAAGGAGAACAAAAGGTATACGTAGAAAAGAGTGAAGACCATTATTGTGAATAGAATAAACAACTAAAAATTTAGAACTCGATGTAGAGAGTCATTATGGATTGTTGAATTAATACCCAATTACTTGTATCCTATAGTCACATTTCACAATAAAATACCATACTTTCTTACTCTATTTTTTTGTATGTCTGAATGAGAAGATACCTTGTATTCATGAATAGTAAATTATAAATTTGTGTAAACCTGGTATATCTAGATTTTTTGTGTAGGTTAGAGGTACAAATTAAGTAAGGTCATTATATAAGCTAAGATATAGGGATGTAAACCATCCTATAATTTATACAAACTAATAACATGTGACTATTTTTCTTAAAAAACTAGGACCTCATTTTGGCAAAGACTTATACCTCAAAACAAAAATAATCTCATTTGAATTAGGTATCGTACAAGTGAATATTGAGGTGTCATCATAAAAAACTACTATCTTTACGTATTTCATCTTAAATGATGTCATCCTTAATATTTTTATCTTATACATTAGACACTATCATCTACTAGGATTATCGTCGATAAACATTTCCTTTTTGTCTTGAGGTATTGTTGACTTGCACATCACTCTCTTGTGAAATGAATAATTATCATCATAAAGGAGTGCTATCATAAAACACTATAATACAAGGACTATATGAGTGTTATCATGAAGGAATGCCATATCTTTACTATATCACAAGCTACTATCATAATAATTTATTATCTTATAGAAGCCTTGATATGTTTCTTGACCATATTTAAACGTGTTGATTGTACATGTGATTATTATGCATCTTGTGGTTAAATATACATTCAATAATTTTTTTCTTAAGAAGTCCATTCTTAGATGGATTCCCCTCTCCTATCTACATAATAAGGTAAGCATTACATATTTTTGGTATACCATACCAATACCTTATATAGGAAATACATTATTCAAAAGTCATAGGATACTTTGGCATCTAAAAAACACTTGTGGTGCTATGATAGCATTGTTATTATCCCCACTTGCACTAATACATGGAGTTTTACATCAAATATTATCCACCTTACAACAATTCTAAACCAACAAAAAGAAATTTAAGGCTTTACATGCCATTGCCAATTCATTTAAGGTTCAAAAAATTAACTAATATGTATTATCTTTCTAGAAAAACAACCATCAAACGTTGAAATAATTATGTTTTTAAGATCATGGATAAATATTTTAAGATGGTAATAATTATACCTTGAAAAAAAATATCAACAAATCATAGAGTGGTATGCTATTCAACATGTTTGGATTTAATTTGGTATATAAATTCTATTGTATATGATGAAGAATATTATTTTTTTAGTAAATTATGGCTCCACTTGATCAACTAGATAATATTTCATAATTTTGCATCCTCAAAATAACGAATAAACAAATATGGCTAATTGAATGTTAATTTACTTACTCAAGATGCATAATCATAACTACCGAAAAGTATGGAATTTGAATTTATTGTATATCCAAAACTCCTATAATATAAATATCTATAATTATATAGGTCACAACACATTTTAGGTATATTTTGGATAGCAACCTAGTGCACTCATGAATGATATTTTATACATCCCGAATGACATAATGATGTAAATACAAGTCAAAGAATCTAACAAAATGGAGCCCTTTATACAACGCGTACATAATATATAGAACCATTTTAAAAAAATAATTTGGCATTTACAATAGAATTATAATAAGCACAATAATCAACATTGCACTCCCCATAATTTTCAATTTGGATCTCAAAGTTTGATCTATTTGAACAAGGAATGCTTCTCCATACCACACTAAAATATCACAACACTATGTTTGGTTTGTGCTCCATACAATTCATAATATATGAGGATTATTTTATTCTTTATTTACCTTCCTAATTATGGATGCATCTAGTGATCAATATAGAACTCAAATGATATCATCATTCTATGTTGGAGCCTATGTTAGTACAATATTCTACCAATATAGATCCCACATAGATGGAACTTATTTTAGAAACCAATTTATTTATATAAATAGGAAACACACATTCCAAGGGAAACATAATATCTTTGGGGTGGTAAAAAGTGGTTAGTTTAAGACCCAAGTTAAATGGTAAACACTTGAATAACTCAAGTGTTGTTTTGCTTAATTGTAGTTAATGCAACATAGACCATAATTTTCCAAGGAGATGTGAATGATCTAAGAAAAATAAGGATTTATCAAGTCTTAAAGAACTATAATGCCAACTTGCATACCTTGGTGTCTATCTAGAATTTTAAGCAAATATACTATATATATTATTTCCAAGTTAAACTATTTTGTATTTAGGTTTAAGAAAGAGAACATTGTATAGAAAATATAAGATATATGATAACATGACAAACTTTATTTATATTGTGTAGACCTAAAATTTTTGTGCCCCTTTCTCCCAGGCTAATGGATCCACGTCTGAAAGGAGGGAAATTTATGACTCTGCATATCATACAAGAAGTGCTTATGTTGTACTCTCTTTGGTGTTTGTCGACGAATGGGGTGAGGTTCACCAGGAAACTCTTGCTATGGCAGTTTCCACAACTAGGTAAGGTAGTGTTTTGATTTGATTATTTTGTCTCACATACAACCAATGTTTGGCCAGAATGCAATTAATACCTAGATAGGTGCAATTTTATATTCAATGAAGGCAAGACACACAAGTCTATCTAAAAAACACTATCAAATTTAACTATGATGTAATATTTCTAAGTTGACATGCTTTCCTTTTGTAATTTTATATTTTGTAAAAGATATAATAAATCTATTTTTTTGAGGTTTTTCTATTTTCTAATTGACTACATATGCTTACAAATCATAAAATATAAATTTGACAGTGAAATAATGAATTTTGAGCACTTACCTGACCTGAAAGTTTGATTCTGAATGAATCAACTGCACTGCACAAAATCGAACACAGACAAAACAAAATCGGATGTATGATTTCATCTGATAAAACTAGATGCATACATTTTCATTCAAAACATGCAATTTCATAGCAACACATTAGATTTTAGATTTAGGGAAGGGGGATCTGCATAGGCCATAGTAGATCATGTTCTGTGACAGTAAAATCCCCTCGATTCTTTTAGAAAACCGTAAAGAAAATAAAAGTTGATTACTCTAATAATAAAATAAAAAATAATGCTAGATCTGTCAATGACATAATTTTATAATATGAATTTGCAAAAATCAATAGTGCTATGATTCTATTAATGTAACGTGAAAGATCTAGGATATAAAATTTTACCCCTAGAGGGACACAGGTATGAAATTGTACTCTAATCATGAAACTGTACACAAAGTATGAAATCGTATGCAATCAATTTCATGCAATGACTAGTTCTATAAAGTAGAGAACGAAAATAGATGTAATAGTGATGAAATCAGATGCATCCAATTTTGTACAACTAGTGAAAAAATGCAATAAATATTAAGTAAAAGCAAGATCTGAGTATATTGAAAGTGATGCCATGGTTGAATGCTCATTCGATGACTATTTGACAATGATCTCCTATTGCAACCTGCAAAAAAACTCCAAAATTATCTTTTCCAAGATCTTCTACAAAATCATCAACTAGACTGATTATAGTGGATCTGAGGGATTAAAATGGTTGTTTATGTTTGAGATATCAGGTGAGTGGTGGAAAAAATTAGGTTCTCGAGCCAAATTATGCCTTTGGCTTGATTTAGACGAAATTGGTTGTATATGGTTTTATCAAATCGTTAGATTTCATGGGGCGGTTGGCGATGCCTAGATTAGATTCAAAATCCAGTCTAGGCACCTAACTTATGTGCACGTAGGATTTTAACGAAATAGGATGCATCCGATTTTATTGAGATCATCCAATTTTGTCGAGGAAGGTGCAAGTAAGATATTTTTTATACTTTTTGGAACAAATATCGAGGCAAGGATTTTTTAGGGTGATGTACATGTTATTAGGAAAATTATGATGTTTTAATAGCATTAGTAATTTGGAGGTTTATCCAAATTTAACAGCTACATTTTGCCCTATATTTAGTGCATTTATCAGCAATAAATGTGTTAAAGAAAATTAGCAAAAAGGTATGGTATTTTGTAAAAAAAATCATTTTTTCATTTTATAGTTATTATTAGGGATACCCCCTTCGAGTTTTGGAAGAAATCTATGATTTACTACAAAACTCAAAATTTGAGGTGAAAATAGGGATAAATTAAAAATTAGGGCAAAACCCTAATTCATTTTTCTTTCTTGTTTTAGCTAATTTGCTCTAGAGAAAACGAGCAAAATATCCACCAAAAAACATTGGGTAGACTTGGTTCACATCAGACGTGATGGTAGCAGTAGTTCCATACGGGTAAGTGATTCTATCCATTATGATTTGAAGTTTTTTGGTTAAATTTTTAGAATTTTAGGATTTTTATTGTAGCTTGTTGTCACACGACCGCAACAATGAAATTAGATCGTCGCGACGAATTTGAATGTTTGAATTCGTCAAAAAATACGTTCAATTTTATCAAAATTAGACATAATGACGAATTTGTACATACGATTTCGTATATTTTAGGTTCGTTTTTGCAATTTTGGATGTACAATTTTATCTTTGTACGTTCGATTTTGCAAATTTGGACGTATAATTCCATCTTCATGCGTCTAACTTTGTTTTTTAGGTATGATTTTGGAAATTAAGACAAATTTGAATTTTTTTTTTCATTTTATTCTTTTGTTTGTATAATTTTTACGATTGATTTGTGTGTTATTTTAGTTTCTTTTGTAGGGAGGGGCCCTTAAGTGGTGCGAGTGACACCATACTATCTTTGAGAGTTGGGTAGGAGCTCTTAGTATGGAT
This sequence comes from Wollemia nobilis, assembly GCA_028583015.1. Classification (NCBI taxonomy): domain Eukaryota; kingdom Viridiplantae; phylum Streptophyta; class Pinopsida; order Araucariales; family Araucariaceae; genus Wollemia; species Wollemia nobilis. The sequence continues at coordinate 58,237 of JAQPPZ010010238.1, read as the reverse complement.
GATAGGATTACTATCAGCACAATGGAGCTCAATCATGTGGTAGAGATACCATGTATTGAGGTGGACTACAGTCTACTTACAACATTTACGGAGCGCTTGTATCCTGTGTCATCAACATTTTGATTGATTATAGGGGAGATGGATCCTACCTTAGAGCATGTATGGAGGATCTTGAGAGTGCCCATCAGAGGGCAATATGTATACTAGTCTTTGGATCAAGGTCAGGCCATGTGAAAGTTGACAAGAGACCCTTATTTTGTGATTAAGCAAATTAGAGTGAACATCAATTGCTTGATAGTGATAGAGGGGGTTTCTATGCTAACTATGGTACTATTAGAAATTGTGAGTGGATTACTACTATACCACCAGAGTGGAGTGAACTTTTATGGGAGTTATATGAGGTTTTGGATAACATGTGAGAAACCTAGATGTAGTTTGCATGGGGTCCCTATATTTTATATCACTTTTACCGTACCCTATCCAGGATCGTGTACAATAAGGGTAGCGGTTTGGTTTTGATATCATTCCTACAAGTGTGGTGTTGGGATCACATTACAATGAGGAGACCTAGGGGGTTTCCTCTATAGGATATTGAGGATGGGAAACCCACAATATTTGGATGAGGTCCTTTGGTTGGTCGATTACAGATGAGAGGTGGCCTAGAGGAGGCAAGTCGAGTTTTGGATCAGTTGACCATGATACATAGTTTTTGGAGACTCTAGAGGGGACACCATGGTTGGGAGTATGATTAGGAGGAGTTAGCTTGTGTAAGGTAAGTGCAATGGATCTATATGGAGTAGGGAGAGATAAAGCTTCATCATGCTGATAGGGTGCTATATTACTTTAGCATGGTACAGGAGATTCTAGAGGTTTGATATTTTACTTATTTCCATGTATGATATTCAACCATTACGATCAGGAGGCTAGATATCACTTATTTTCTTGAGGTATACAAGGATGATGTTGATGCATTCTTAGTAGAGGGCGATGATGTAGGGGTTGTGGATGGATATACCAGGTGGTATGCTATCGTTTACCTCATGAGACTCACTTAGAAATGGGGTATGGTTGGAAAAGTGTAGGAGTTATTTTAGAAGGTACATAAACATCGCTCTACTAGGTCAGGTGAAGAAGTATAGGTATAGAGGCCACCATAGATGGAGGGGCATCAAACACAGGGAGGTTTTTGATTCCATGGGGTTTGGATGAGAGGACGACTGCAACCATCATGATTGCATCAATATCCTCTTAATTTTGAGGGAGAGAGGATACAATTCTAGGAGAAGGGGGATCACATTAGGATGTCCCTCCACTAGAGAAAAAAGCACCCTCTTCTTAGTGAGTTATGCCTACAAACCCTCATACAGATTCACCTAAGAAGGGAATTATGATAGAGAGAGGAGATTCGAGCAGTGCTAGAGAGGTAGTTGCTCTATGAATGAAGAATGATAGTATAAGGAGTTAGATCACCATTAAGGTGATGCAAATCCAGTAGTTTGAGATGCAACTTTTATAGGTATAGAGCCTTGTGAGCTAGGTTTAGGCTCATATTGTACATATATAGGGACATAGACCATTACGTCCCTCACAGTCACAGTCTCAATAGTCATGGAGTGTGACTTTAGTCCATTATTCAAGGAGTAGGTCAACAGTGGTAGAGTTGGTTACGGCCACATAGTGGGTCTCATTTTATTAGTATTTATATTTTTAGCTTGTTCCTGACGTTTAGAGGGTTGCTTTACCCTTAGAGTTAATGCCTTTGAGGCCTATGAGGTTGGAGTCTAGGACAACGTCTAGGGCTACTGTATTTCATGAGCCCATTCCACCTTCTAGTGATGAGGCCCAAAGTTCTAGAGGTTCTAGGGGATGATAAACTGAGCTGGTTTTTGTAGTGTACCTCCTAGTGATTGAGTATACTGATGTTCATGATTACGGTATACCAATCGAGCGATTGATTTTATATTTTGATGATATATATATATATATATATATATATATATTATTTTCTTATGGTCGATTGATGTGTTTAATAATGTGTGATGTATTGTTAATTTGTTTTTGGTAACCTACATAGTCATGCTTTTAATTCTTGTTTGTATGGTTTTTGATGTTCATTTTCTCATGCTTTATTCAAAATTTCATTGTAGTGTAGTAAAGTAGAATTTGAAGTAATTTATTCTTGTGATGTCGTATGATTGAATTATTTGAAAAAGAAGGGTAATTGTGTGTGGAAATATACCCTTATGATATTGATCAATTAGCAGTAATACCTCGAATATATGTGCTTGTTTATGACTGTTTATGGAGGTTTTTGGCTCACTTTAGTCATGAAGAAGATCTTGTGTGAGATTTTAGTTGGCAATTTGAGTTATTTTGTGTTGTCATTGATGTCACATGGGTCACATTGAGTTTTGGTGACAAAAGCACTTCATAAATAATCATTTATGATATTTTGGAGAGCAAGGATATATATAGGGTTTTGTGGCACAAGAGGCATATAATATTTAATTTTTTAAATATTATATTAATGGGTTTTATTAAAACCAATGGTAAAAGATTTTATTAAAACCAAAGACGAGGGTTTTTTAGTAAAACCAATGGAAAGGGTTTTCATTAAAACCATTGGAAAGGGTTTGTAATTAAAAATACTATGCTAAGACTTATCTAAATTAGGATAGATGAAAAGTTTTTCCAATAAAACCTAGGTGTAAAAAGTTTCATGACGAAATTCAAAAGAATGAAGGAGATATCCCAATTCAAAGTTAAAAGGTGAATTATTAAATTTTTTATTTAATAACTCTAAGGTCCAAGGTTGTATTATATTATCCGTTGACGTGCAAACGTTGGGGAGATAAATAAATATTCGTCGATGTCATTCGAATACATGGAGGTGCATATAAATAAAAGGTTAAAACCTTTGTTTATAAGAGACTTGATATACCGCATGAGAGAGAGCCGTTGAAAGGGGAGTAGTAAATAAAGAAGGATAAATAACTTTAGATTTGAGAGAAATTTCAAGTAAACATCGTGGGAAAGTGACATCACAGAGGACTTCTTAGCGTAGTTGGCAGCACACAAACTTTGCACAAGGCAGGTTCGTTGTTCGAATCCCGCCAGGGACAAAGTATTTTACTAATAAAGGAAATTCAAGTTTTTATATTCGAAGCACAGGATAAGTTGGGTGTTTGGGATTAAATCCCAACATGGGCTGATGCCCATGTGGTAAGTGTCTCACAGTGCTAGGCAAGAGGAATAGAGTTCGACTCCCATGAAGGTGTGAAGATGCATTGATTTTTGGCAAGGCATTGATGATTTCGAAGGTGTGAAGGCACATTGATTTTTGGCAAAGGAATTATCAATTTCAAAGGTTGTGAAGGCAAAAAATTTTGAATAAAGGTATTTATATTCAGTGCATGGTAATATTTGTTATTACCAAAAAAAATTTGTATTGAAATTCATTTCTATTATGACTAGGGAGTCATAAGGTATTTAGTGAAAATAAATTATTGTTGTATTTTCTTAAGGAGTTATAAGGTGTGAAGTTAAATATTTGTGATTGTTGTATGTGGAGTTATAAGGTGTGGAGTTGAAAATAAAATCATAGGTGCTTGTTGTATGTTTTAATGAAATTAAGGAGTCATAAGGTTGAAAAGTGTTGAACTTGTTATATGTCCTAGTGCATGATTTAATTATGAAATTAAACTAGGAACTTGAGACCTAGTTAATTGCTACCTTGAGTTAGAAGACATGCACATGAGTTAGGGTTTGAAGTTGAAGAAAAATTGCTTGATCATGCGCCTTGGATATTGAGAGGAAGTGGATGGAATAGAAAATCGATTTTATGGATAAAATTGATGCTTGAGTTCCATGATTGCTTTAGTGGAGTTCATTGATAGTATTGCCATTATTGAGGAGGTTTTTGGTATTGCTTTGAGGAGATCATTGTTGGTTACTTGTTAAGTCCATTGCCACTATTTGAGACCATTGAGGAGAGCATTTATTAGTCACTTGTGGATACATTTTTCTTTCATTTGAGGAGATCATTGTTGTATATTTGAGAGATATTTTCTTGAGGGAGTTGTGCTTGTTTCTTGATAGCTTATTGAAATTGCATGAGGAAGATATTATTGAGAACCGATTTCTATCACTTGTGGATATTGTCCTTGGTTGGTTGAAGTCCTCATTGTTATAGCTTGGAGAGGTTTCCATTTGAGAGATCATTTGTGATACATTTGAGAGTACCTTGTTGAGCATTGTTGTCATCCATTTGAGAGTACATTGTTGAGCATTGTTGTCATCCATTTGAGAGTAAATTATTGAGCATTGTTGTCATACATTTGAGAGATCATTTGTCATACATTGTTGAGATAATTGTGGATCATTGTTGTCATCCATTGAAGAGTACATTTCCACTTATTGTTAAACACATTGTTGAGTATTGTCATCATTCATTTGTTATCCATTATTGAGTTCATCATTGAGCATTACCTTCATTGATTTGTGGTTGATATTTGAGTGCTACTTGAGAGTCATTGGTTGAGCCATTGGGAAGGCTTTCAAGATAAAATTTTTGGACAGATATGATATAGCTTTTTTGCATGATTAGTTGATACTTTGAGAAGGCTTTTGGTACAAAATTTTTGGATAGATTTGAGACAAAGTTTGTGCATGATTGGTTGAGCCTTTGAGAAGGATTTTGGGATAGAATTTCTAGACATATTTGAGATAGATTTTGTGCATGATTGGTTGATCCTTTGATAAGGCTTTTGGGATAGGTTTGTGGACTGATTTAGGACAACATGTGATCAGGATTGTTTGAGCCTTTTGTGAAGGATTTGAGGACATATTTGGGACAATATTTGAGCAAGATTGTTTAAGCTTTATGAGAAGGCATTGAGGTAGATTTGTGAGCAGTGAAATACAAGACAGAAATAGAAAACACATCAATAGTAGTTACCTAGCTGAGCAGATCAGTGGATAACCTAGTTGAGTAGATCAATGGATAGCCTAGCTGAGGAGATTAGTGGATAGCCTAGCTGAGTAGATTAGTGGATAGCCTAGCTGAGGAGATAAGTGGATAGCCTAAATGAGTAGATCAGTGGAGAGCCTAGCAAAGCATATCATTGGAGACCACCTATGTAGATCAGGACAACCTAGCTTTAAGAAGATCAAATTAATAATTTATATTGGGATAATTATCTCTATTTATTTGTGAAATATTATAAGGAGAATATCTTATGGACTACCCCACATTGGGGGGACCATGTTTAAATATTATGTCTCAATTATGTGTGATGTTTGTGCACTTTCTTACTATTACTATCTATGTTATTAATACACACTACTATATTTGGTTATTGCAATTAAGGACACTAATTGATATTGGTTTGGAAAGAAAGTAAAAAGTGGATGCTATACATTTCACCCCCCTCTTAGTATAATATTGTGTTCTTCAATTGGTATTAGAGCGAGTTCCTTTGAGGGTAGATTCTACAAGAACACAGATGGCTTCATAGAATGTATCATCTACAAGTAAGGCTCCACTGTTTGATGGTAATAATTATGCTTTTTAGAGCATGAGAATGAAGAACTATTTCATATCATAGGGATATGAAGTATGGCAGATGGTTGCAAAAGTGAGGTTGAAGGTGATACCAAGACAGATAAGACTATCAAAAAATTGGTTGAGATAAATGCAAATTCAATGAATTGTATTCTGAGTGGGCTTCGTGAGACAGATTTTGCAAAGGTCATGGTATGTAATTTAGATAATGAAATATGGACCAATTTTTGGAATACATATGAAGAATATTACAAGGTAAAGTTGGTAAAACTACAAACTCATAGAAAAATATTTGAAGAATTGAAAATGGAAGATTCTGAAGATGTTACAAAGTTCTTGCTTCGATTTGATGAGATTTCTAACACCGTGAGAGATCTAGGATTTGAGATGAAATAATAAGATGTTACTCAAAAGGTTTTGAGATCACTTCCCATGAAGTATGATGCAAAGGTTTTAGTAATAGAAGAAATAATGAATATCGACAAGCTAACAATGGAAGAACTACAAGGAACTCTCATAGCTTATGATATGAGGATAGATAAGCATCAAACTCCAAAGAAAGAAATTGCATTCAAATCTTAAGAGAAAAATAAAGGGAAATATCCAGAGACAGATAGATATTCAGATAATAATAAGGAAGCTAACTTCATAAAAAGGAAAAAGGACTCAAGGAATTATAGAGATATGAAGAAATTCAAATGCTACAAGTGTGGTGATTATGGTCACTATGCAAAAAAGTGTCCACATGAAGAAAATAGTGATGATGAAAGAAATGGTCACATAAGAAAATAAGAAGGAAATCATAAGCATGACAAAGAGGACAGGTACAAGCAAAGCAAGCGTGAGAAGAAGAAGAGTTTTTGTAAGAATAATAAAACTTTCTAAATTGAAGAAGCAAGTGATGGTTCATATCACAATAATGAAGACCAGTAAGATGAAGAAGAATGTACATTCTTTGGAATAAGTGAAGAAAGGTAAGAACACCTATTCCTAGGTATTGAAGTTAAAGAAGATGATATATCTATTGAAGAATGACATGAAGAGCTTGCTATAGCCATTGAGCAAGAAAACATGTACAAGAGGGGTCTAAGAATACTAAAATGCTTCATATGTAGATACTTTAGACATTTAGATGATGATTGCACTTTCTACGACAAATACAACAAGAAAATTTTATTTTTGGAAAAATAAAGTAGCAGTTCCAGTAATAGTTCTAGCAGCAGTTCTAGTGACAATTCTAGCAGCAGTGATGATGAAGAAGAGGAATCCACAAAACAAGAAAATAAAATCAATATATTGAAAAGGAAAATCAAAAGGCTTGAAAATAAGGTTCATGAAAATGAAAATTAAAAGGTCAAAGTAATTCTTAATCGACACATTCAAGTTTTGGAAAAAGAGCTTCAAGAAACAAAATATCTTGGCATCTCTATTTCTAAGTAATTGAAGAAGAAGAAAGAAATATGTAATTAGTTAGAATAAGAAGATCAAAAATGTCTGGGGGCCTACATAAATAAGTTAGCACGATTTCAAAGGAATTCAAAAAAATTTGATAACTTTTTGGATTTACAGTGAGATCCATCTATAAAGACAAGGCTTGGTTATGAAGAAGGGAAATCAAAAATAAACACACAAGGAAATCTATTTGTATTAGGACGTTTTATTTTAGAAATCTATAAGGAAGAACTGGTTCCCAAAGAAAAGGAAGTAGTAGAAATGGATACTTGCATTTTAGAGGCTATAGAGATGTGTGCCAATTTTCTATTTGACACAAATTAAGAGAAAGAAGACAAAGGTTCCAAAGCACCAAAGGTCTCATATTTCAGGTTTGGAGATTCATGCTCAAAAGGAAAGGAAGTTCTAAAATATGAAGGCAAGCAAGCACCTAATATTCATGAATAAATTTCAAAAGCTCCTATGGCTCCAAAGATCTAGTTTGGATCTTGTTTTGAGATAGGTGAATCAATTTCAAGAGGCAAATAAATTCTTGAAGAATAAAGCAAGGAAGAAGTTAAGGAAGAAGATTTGGATACCACAAATAAGGATCAAGGATACAATGCACAAGTCAAATATTATTACAAGGATAAAGGTCAAGAAAGGTATGAGGAACCAAGGCATGAACAAAGGGATTTTCAAGGACATTTTTTTCTTGTAATGGATTTGGACACATGGCTATACACTGCAGGGTCTATGGATCAAAGAAGTTTGATTTTTCTAGAAGGAACTTCAAAGTAAGAAGGTATGGTTTTTAGGGACATTGCTTCGTATGCAATAGGATTGGTCATAGAGATTCTCAGTGCAAAGGAAATGATCAATATGGTTTTGATTATAGAGCTGCATAATTTAGAGGTCATGGTCAAAATGATTATAGAAACAGAGCTTAACGATACAGGGTTCAGGAAAGGAATGGATATGGAAATAGTTTCAAGAAATAATTCAGGACATGGGCACCATACAAAGGCTACAATATCAAGTGCTTTAATTGCAATAACTTTAGACATATTACAATATGGTGTAGGACTCAATTCCAAATAGGTTTAAGGCAAGAAGTTCAAACAAGTTCAAGACAAGAAAATCAAGTAACTTATCAAGAAAAGGAGACCAAAAAGATGTGGAAGGAAGTTGAAAAATGAAAGGAACAATGTAATATGGGAGTAAATGTACTCCCACCCCATAATTAATCACCTCAATAGAGAAGGTGGTGGGGGACATAATCTTAAGAGTCATATATTTTAGCCCCATAGGTGTCACTTTTTCCATTGATGTCAAAGGGGGAGAGTTTTGAGTAAGGGGGGAGCAACCTCCAAGGGTATCATTTAGATAGGGGGAGAAGCCTCCATAGAGAGTATTGAGTCACGAGGAGAAGCTTTGATTCTCAGAGATGGTTTTTTTTGCCATCAATGACAAAGGGGGAGATTGCAATTTGAGTTATTTTTTGTTGTCATTGATGTCACATGGATCACTTTGAGTTTTGGTGGCAAAAACACTTCATAAATAATAATTTATGATATTTTAGAGAGCAATGATATATACAGGGTTTTGTGGCACAAGATGCATATAATATTTAATTTTTTAAATATTATATTAATGGTTTTTATTAAAACCAATGGTAAAGGTTTTTATTAAAACCAACGACAAGGGTTTTTTTATTAAAACCAACGAAAAGGGTTTTCATTAAAACCATTGGAAATAATTTTTTATTAAAAACACTATGCTAAGACTTCTCCAAATTGGTATGGATGAATTGGTTTTCTAATAAAACCAAAGTGCAAAACGTTTCATGATGAAATTCAAAAGAATGAAGGAGATATCCCAATTCAATGTTAAAAGATGAATTATTAAATTTTTTATTTATTAATTCTAAGGTTTAAGGTTTTATTATATTATCTGCCAATGTGCAAAGGTTTGGGAGATACATAATGATTCACCGATGTCATTCAAATGCATGGAGGTGCATATAAAGAAAATTTTAAGACATTTGTTTATAAGAGACTTGATATAGCGCATGAGAGAGAGTCGTTGAAATGGGAGCAGCGAATAAAGAAGGATAAGTAACTTTTGATTTGAGAGAAAGGTAAAGTAAACAATGCAAGAAAGTGATGTCATGGAGGACTCCTAAGCACAATTGGTAGCACATAAACTTTGCACAAGGCAGATTTGCTGTTCAAATCCGACCAGGGGTAAAATATTTTGCTGAGAAAGGTAATTTAGATTTTCAAATTTGAAGAGCAATACAAGTTGGGTGTTTGGGATTAAATTCGAACATGGGCTGATGCCCACATGGTAAGTGCCTCACAATTCTAGGTGAGAGGAACAAATTTTGACTCCCATGAAGGTGTGAAGACACATTGATTTTTGGCAAGGCATTGACGATTTTGAAGGTGTGAAGGCACATTGATTTTTTCCAAAGGAATTATCAATTTCAAAGGTTGTGAAGGAATTTTTTTTTGAATAAAGGTATTTATCTCCATTGCATGGTCATATTTGTTATTACCAAAGTTTTGGGACATTGAAAATCATTTCTATCATAACTAGGGAGTCATAAGGTATTTAGTGAAAATAAATTATTGTTGTATGTGCTTAGAGAGTTATAAAAAGTGAATTTAAATATTTGTGATTGTTGTATGTGGAGTTATAAGGTGTGGAATTAAGAATAAAAGCATAGGTTCTTGTTGTATGTGTTAATGAAATTAGGGAATCATAAGGTTGAAAAGTGTTGAACTTGTTATATGTCCTAGTGCATGATTTAATTATGAAATTAATCTAGGAACTTGAGACCTAGTTAATTGCTACCTTGAGTTAGAAGACATGCACATGAGTTAGGGTTTGAATTTGAAGAAAAATTGCTTGATTATGTGCCTTGGCTATTGATAAGAAGTGGATGCATTAGAAAATCAATTTTATCTATAAAATTGATGCTTGAGTTCCATGATTGCTTTAGTGGATTTCATTGAGAGTATTGCCATTATTGAGGATGTTTTTATCTATTGCTTTGAGGAGATTATTTTTGGTTACTTGTTAAGTCTATTGCCACTATTTGAGACCATTGAGGAGAGCATTTATTAGTCACTTGTGGATACATTTGTCTTTTATTTGAGGAGATCATTGTTGGATATTTGAGAGCTCTTTGCTTGAGGGAGTTGTGCTTGTTTCTTGAGAGCTTATGGATATTGCATGAGGAAGATATTATTGAGAACCTATTGCTATCGCTTGTGGAGATTGTCATTGGTTGGTTGAAGTCCTCATTGTTATTGCTTGGAGAGGTTTCCATTTGAGAGATCATTTGTCATCCATTTGAGAGTACCTTGTTGAGCATTTTTGTCATCCATTTGAGAGTACATTGTTGAGCATTGTTGTCATCCATTTGAGAGTACATTGTTGAGCATTATTGTCATCCATTTGAGAGATCATTTATCATACATTGTTGAGATCATTGTGGATCATTATTGTCATCCATTGAAGAGTACATTGTCATTCATTATTGAGCACCTTTTTGAGTATTGTCGTCATTCATTTGTTATCTATTGTTGAGTTCATCATTGGGCCTTGCCTTATTTGATTTGTAATTTATATTTAAGTGCTACTTGAGATTCATTGGTTGAGCGTTTTGGAAGGATTTTGGGAGAAAATTTTTGGACAGATTTGAGACAACTTTTGTGCATGATTGGTTGAGCATTTGAGAAGGCTTTTGAGACAGAATTTCTGGACAGATTTGAGACAACTTTTGTGCATGATTGGTTGAGCCTTTGAGAGGGATTTTGGGATAGAATTTTTTGATAGATTTCAGATAGATTTTGTGCATGATTGGTTGAGCATTTGAGAAGGCTTTTGGAAAATATTTGCGATAGGATTTGAGTAGGATTGTTTGAGCCTTTTGTGAAGGCTTTGAGGATAGATTTGGGACAACATTTGAGTAGGATTATTTGATTCTTGTGAGAAGGCATTGAGGAAAATTTGTGGGCAGTGAAAGAGACAAGACACAAATAGAAAACACATCAACACTATTTTCCTAGCTGAGCAGATCAGTGGATAGCCTAGCTAAGTAGATCAGTGGATAGGTTAGATGAGAAGATAAAAGGATAGCCTAGTTGAGAAAATCATTGGATAGCCTAGCTGAGCAGATTAGTGAAGATTCTAGCTAAGCATTTTAGTGGATAACCTAACTAAGAAAATCAGTGGATAGCCTAGCTAAGAAGATCAGTGAAGAGCCTAGGTGAGTAGATCAGTGGAGCCCACCTAAGCAGATCAAGACAACCTATATTTGATAAGATCAAAGTAATCATTTATATTGGGATAAGGATCCCTATTTCTTTATGAAATATTATAAGGATAATATCTTGTGGACTACCCCACATTGGGAGAACCACATTAAATCTTGTATCTCATTTGTGTGTGATGATTTGTTTACTTGCTTACTATTTCTATCTATGTTATTAATGTACAATGCTATATTTGGTTATTGCAATTAAGGACACTTATTTATATTGGTTTGGAAAGAAAGTAAAAATTGGGTGTTATATTGTTCACCCCCCTCTCAGTATAAGCTTGTGTTCTTCAATTTTTTTATATCGCTAACCTATAAGGGTTATGATCCAAAAGTAGTTTGGAATGTAGTTTGTTGAAAGTATTGTAGTTGATGATAACTAATGTGTGTGAATTTGAAGATTAATTTTGTTTTTAATCTTAAAGTAGTTGTTTAAATAATGATAATAATAATAAAGCATGATAAATTTGGATAAGAGACTTGTGATAGGCATAAAAATTCCTAAAGATATTTTTATTGGAGTTTCTTTTATGCCATCATTGCAAACTTAATTTGTAGTTGTTATAATAGATTATGTATGATCAAATGCATTTTTTTGATGAATTATGAGTGTTGATGAAATAAAATTTGATGTATTATTGTTAATTAATAGACGAAAATGTAAGGGTAATTATTTTTTAGGATCAATTCCATAGGCCAATAGTCATACAAATCAATGACGGGATGATATTTGCTAATCAATCTTCAAGTAGAATTTTGGTCATCTCTAGGATGAAGTCAAATTAATCAAGAACTAGTGTGTGATTTGTGGATTCATTTTCTATTTTGACCTTAATGATGATACAAAACCTCTTAAGGTTCAAAGGTGTGTGCTAATGAAGTTCATTTGCCAATTTTGAATAAGGTAATAATGAAATCTAGTTTTAAGAACCAATGTGTGTGCAAATGATGAGTTCGTTTACCATGATTATATGCATTCGGTTAGACTTAACGAAGTTCTATACAAAATAAGGTTGCTAATGTGACAGATATGTTGCCACATGTAAGGATACCACAATTGCCAAGTCAACTTTATGCCACCTAACTTGTAATAAGGATCATCCCATGGTGTTCAAATAGCTGAGGAATTCTAGGGATTCAATCTCATTACCCTATTTTTTTATTTTTATTGCTTTGAGTAGGGATTCTTGTTCACTTTTTGTTTTTGAACAAGGGAATTTTATTGCTATGTAGTAAAATACATTTTTGCTTTTCTCTTTTTTTCTTTTTTTTCTCTTTTTTTTGTCTTATTTTCTTTTTTTTGTCTTATTTTTGTCTTATTTTCTTTTTTTTTTCAAGGGATACTTGCTCGGATTAGACAAAGAGCAAGGGATTTTATTCGGTTAAGGGGGAGATTATCCTTTTCCTAATTCTCAATATTCTAGACCACGCGTATAATAGGATAGCAAGGGAAACCTTTCACTTAAGGAGATAGAACTACTATCTAGTGTTATATTCCCTTGTGAAAACTAATTTTTAATGTGTAAGTCATTCTTGGTTTGACAAGTGGCAATATTAGTTCCCAAAACTTCAAAATTTATTTAGTGAAGCAAATAGTGTTTCTGGTTTAAGATAGATTTATAATCAATATTGTGAATCAATATTTTATTAAAATGTATATTCCATGAGTGGTTTAAGATAATCTTTGAATTCTTTTGGAGTAAACCAAAATTAGCTATGAATTTTGACACCAGTATAATATTTAAATGATATATGAACTGGATGTGACTATATGCCATATGCAATCGAGTTCTCAGAATTTGTTATTTTTATTTTGGATTAGTAGATGTGATAAATATGACTGATCGATATATGATTTGAAATATAATATTTTTAAAGTAAATGCAAATATTTATAAATGTGTTCAATGATGAAGTCATTTTCTATTATGTGTAATATCGTTTTAGGTGCATTATATTCATGGGTTCTTTAAGATCTTTTCCATCTAAAGTTTCCAATAAATATGCACCAGATCCAAAATTTGCAGTAATAATAAATGGTCCCAACCAATTTGGTTGGAATTTTCCTTTTAAATCATTTTGAGAATTTGTATTTTTTTTATTTTAATTAAGAACTAAATCACCAATCTCAAAATATTGAGTGTGGAATTTCTTTGAATATGATCTTTTGATTTTATCTGGATATATTTTTTTTTTGGTAAGTAAGAGAATATTTATAATTAACAATTTTAACTGGTTGACCCAAAACCATTTTACAAAATAGGGTCCACTGACCAACTGGACAAAGGCCAAGCCCTAAAAGTTTAAACTGACAACAAAAAGGGCCAAGACCTACTCTTCCAATAGAATACAACCAAACTAAACTATGGAAGCCTAATATTATGGCCATCAGAAAAGAAAGACGCAAAATAGAACTAACAAAGACAAAATCCACTTTGAGCCTTCCAATCTAAAATTTTTCATTATCTATCACCATTGAGACTGCATGAGGAATATTTTCAGTCCATGTGATCAAATTTGTTGCTACAATGCCTTCATTTTCCAGCCTATCAGCTGCCATGTTTGCTTCCCGAAAGGTATGCAAAATTATGGCCTTAGGTCGATCATGAATTAGAGCCCTTGCTTCGTGGATGTAGTCATAAAATCTCCAAGGAGCTCTCTTAGTGTTCTTTAGAAGATTTATAATAATAAGAGAATCACATTCCACCAACAGTTTCCCTGGATAATTCTCTGCCACCTTGAGGCTCCTCCAAACTGCCCTCGCTTCAGCCACATTGTTAGTTTGAGCTCCAAGATGTTTAGCAAAAGCTACAAGCACCTCACCCTTGTGGTCTCTAAGTAAGCCACCAGCCCCAGCTTCACCTGGGTTGCCCCTAGATGCCCCATCAAAATTTAACTTAATCCACCCTAGGGGGGGTGGGGTCCATGTGATCATGGTTCTAGGACAGACTTGAGGATGATTGAGGCCATCAGTGAGAGGTAAGTTTAATGACTGGCCTAATGAAGCTTCAAAAGGATTTGGAGGTCTAGATGTTGCAGGCACTAAACAAGCATTCTCATTAGCATATACTAAAATTTTTGACAGGACAGAGGATGACTGAGAAACCTTATCCAAGAAGGCCCGACAATTCCTTTCCAACCATATCTTCCACAAGTAGTGATGAAGGTAGATCTTCCACATATACCTAAGATGCCTATTCAAAAATGGAGAAGGCCACTAGACAAATAAGTCAAAAATGGACTGAGGATGGACCCAATAAATATGAAACACTTGTAACAGACCTAACAAGATTGAGACGAAAAAATTACAATACAGAAACAAATGATCAATAGACTCCCACTCAGACATACAAAGATAACACCTATTAACAACAATCACACCTCTTTTGATTAAGTTATCCATGGTGAGGATCTTATTTTGGATGGCCAGCCATGCAAAAAACCCAACCTTCGAAACAATGCTTTTTGGCCAAACTTCCAAGTGAGGGAAAGTAGGTTCATCATTATCAATAAGCATCAGATAAGCAGTCTTGACAGAAAATTCCCCATTGTCTGAAGCTTCCCAGATAATCTGGTCCTCAAGAATGCCAGAAGGGAGTAAAGATAGTCTTAATTCATTCTCCAGTATTATTGATGCCCCTGGTAGATCATTGTTCATTATTGGCTTCCAAACCCTTCTATTGTTTGACAAAGTAATAAAATCTACAACTTTGGTACCAAAAACTTCAATTTTCCAAGCTCTAAGGGTTGAAAGGATGGGGTTTGCAGAGAGGGGATAGTCCTTTAACAATTTGTGGTCCCATAAATCAATTTTTCTTCCATTTCCCAATGAGTGTATCTGGATATGAGTGAAGGTGCTCTAAGGCATTTATGCACTTTTCATATAATAATTCCAATTGGCTTAATCGTCTAACATGCTACTCATATCCTACTTCATCATTTTTAAGTAAAAGACCTAAATAAGGGAATTCAATATCAAATGGAAATATGACTTCAGCATAATATAATAAGACAAAGGGCAAAGTGCCAATAGGAATTCGAACACTAGTTTGATAAGCCCATAGTGCTAGATAAAGTTGGGTGTGCCAATCTCGGCTTGATTTATTAACCAATATTTTTAAGATTTTAATTAAAGTTTTATTAGATGCCTCATCTTGACCATTACCTTGTGGATAATATGGGGTAGACCATCGATGTTGAATTTGATATTTGGCACAAAGTTTCTTGATGTCTTTATTTTTTAAACATGTGCCATTATCTAAAACAAGTGTGGATGGAATCCTAAATCTATAGATTATTTGATTAAAAATAAATTTTGAGATTTGGATTACTATACAAGAAGCTAATGGCATAGGTTATACCCATTTTATTAAATATTATATTATGGTAATAATCAATTTATGGCCATATGAAGAAATTAGATTTATTTTCCCAATAATGTCTAAACCCCATTTTGAGAAAGGCCAAGGGGAAGAACTAGCTTGAAGTTCTTGAGCAAGAGCATGAACAAGATTTGCATGCTTCTGACATTTGTCACATTTATGTATGTATCCATGAGCATATTTTTCCATGGAGTACTAGAAGTATCCCATTCTTAGAGGCTTTTTGGCTATGGCATCATCACTAAAATGACATCCATAAGATCCATCATGAACTTCACTTAGAGATTTCTTGGATTTGTTAAGATTGAGATATCGTAAAAGGATACCTTCGAAAGATATTTTATATAAGATAAATCTGATAATTACGAAGTGAACAACACACTTGCGTAATGCTCATTATTCGTTTCTATTTAAGCCATCTCGAAATGATCCATCTTGGAGAAATTTTAAAATATCCCCATACCATGGTTCTGAAACTGCTTCTTCAATTGTAAATATTTCTAAGGTTTCTAAGCATGACTCTACTGATGTGGGTTCTCAGAGTTAACAAATAATGATAGTAACATGATTATCATTCAACTCCAAAGGGATAAGAGAAGCAGCTTCTACCATAGCATTGGTAGAACAATTACTGGTATGCGGGATAACTTCTATAGTAAAATTTTCAAGTAAAGAAATTAATTTTAAAATGTATTCTTTATAAGGATGGATCTTCTCATCTCGGGTTTGGTAAATTTCATTAACAAGATTTACCATGAGTTGTGAGTCTCTAAAAATAGAAATTACTTTGATATTAAGAGTTAAAGTTGCTCGTAATCCAAGGATTAAAGCTTTATATTCTGTTGTATTATTTTTGCAAGTAAATTAGAGTTTAAAAGATAAAGGGATAAGTTATCTTTGCAAGGATACCAATATGATACTTGCACCTGCACCACTCATACAATGGGATCCATGAAAAAATAAAGACCATGATTCTAAAGAATGAGTATCTATATTAAGACATGCATTGAGAAATCCTTTCATTAAAGGGTGAGTAGACTCCAGAGGAGCAACAACAAGTTTGTCTACTATGAATTTCCCTTTAATGGATTTCTACCCAATAAAGGTTAGGTCAAAATCACTCAGATCAAGGACCCATTTTTTTGCTTGTCCCTATAAATAAGGTCTACTCATCAAATATTGTAATGGATAAAATTTAGCAATAACGTAAGTCTTTTGACTAAGCATGTAGTGATGCAGTTTTGTGTGTAGAGAATACAACAGCTAAAAAAATATTTTCTAAAGGAGTGTACCAAGTTTCTTAACTTATTAAATTATTTCTTATGTATTAAATGGCTTGTTCTTTCTTATCCTCATCATGTTTTGCTAGCATTGCACCTAATGCGAGTTCTGAAGCAAAAATATATAAGATGAATGGATGCTCTGGTCTAGTTGGAACAAGCATCGGCATGGTAAGTAAATATGTCTTAAGGACTTTGAAAGCTTCTTCACACTCCTTACACCATAAAAAAGGCATATCTTTCTTAAGCAATCTAAGGAAGGGTTTACATTTATCTGCCAGTTTATTAATAAAGCGTCAGATGGACTGCGGCTTACCTTGTAGACTCCTTAGTTCTATTAAATTTTTAGATGGTGGCATATCAATGATATCCTTAATATTGGTAGAGTATATTTCTATGCCATGTATGGACACTATAAACCCTAAAAAATTTCTTGATTTTACTCCAAACACACATTTATCTAGATTCAATCAAATTTTGTATTCATGAAGTCTTTCAAAGAGTCATCGTAAATTAGGGATATGATCTTCTCGTTTTATAGACCTAGCTATGATGTCATCCACATAATCATGTAGAATATCATACATCATATCATGAAATATGTATGTCATATCTCGTTGGTAAGTTTTCCCTACATTTTTTAGACCGAAGGACATCACTTATCAAAAAAATATTTTTCAAGGTGTTATAAATACAGTTTTAGGTTGATCTTATGGTGCTATACGAATTTTATTGTATCCTAAAAATCCATACATAAGTGATAAAATTCCACATCTGATTGTAAAATCAAAAATCTGATCCATATTGGGAAGGGGAAAGTCATCTTTGGGATACGCAACATTGATGTCCCTAAAATTAGTATAAACTCTGATTTTAGTAGCCTCTATTTTGGTTATGGGTACAACATTGGATATCCAGTCAGAATATTCTATGGATTGAATGAAAGTTATATCCAAAAGTTTTTGTAATTCATTTTAACCAGCAAGGCTAATTTCGGATGTATTTTTCTAAGTTTTTGTTTGATAGGTTTAGCATCCTGGTGAACAACTAAGTTGTACATAACCACAGATGGGTCTAGTCCTGGCATATCAATGTCTATCCAAGAAAATATGTCAGTATTATATGAGAAGTTATGTATATTTTCTTTGTTCTTATTTATTTTAATTGGTCCTAATTTTAACTATTATGGGATTGATTTATGTACCAATATTAATTTTTAGGATGGCTTCTAATTCGATGCTTAGATCTCTTTCAAAATTAGGAGTGGGTGAAACACCGTTTATTGAAATTCTTATAGAGATAAGTTAGCTAATTTATCCTATGTCATTATTTGAATGTGAGACATACATGGGATATATATGTCAAAGAAGAACATATTTCTCA
The DNA here is from genome assembly GCA_028583015.1 of Wollemia nobilis. NCBI lineage: Eukaryota > Viridiplantae > Streptophyta > Pinopsida > Araucariales > Araucariaceae > Wollemia > Wollemia nobilis. The sequence continues at coordinate 39,869 of JAQPPZ010010238.1, read as the reverse complement.
TTATTTCTTCATGGGAAATGTCGTAAAAGACATCCCCTTCTACACATTCATTTGAATTAGATATCATTTCTTGATGTACCACTGATAACATATTGTAAGAAAACTGAGAAGCTCTATTACGTTTCATTATTTTTTCTAGGATTTCTAAGTATTCCTCATATGTTATAATATGATTATCTTCATAAAAAGGAACAAGTTGAGTTTTTATGGGGATATAGCCTATGTCGCGTCGGGCATGCCATTCCTCTACTTCGATTGGTTCAAGTATCTTGTTTTCCAGGGAACCTAAATTTTATCTTTGTATCCCATATCACACATCATTTTTTATATTTTATATATTTCTTATAAAATAAGCATTGATAAAAACCATATTCATCACAGGTAAACCTCATTCACATAACATTTATTTTGTTTAAAGCACATCCGACACCAATGAAAGTACTTCCAACATGATAGATTCTTCTTTGTTTCTGTGGTAACCCAACTATACATAGGTATGTCGATAACTAATACAAAATAATGGAATATTGTACATTATAGTCATCTTCTTTTGTGGGCTCTACTACAGTAGATAAATCTTGTAAAAATTCATCTGTCAACGGATATGATGTAGAGGGATTATCTTTAGTCGAAGGTTTTGATTCAGAAGAGAATTATGGTTCTTATTTAATTAAATAATTTTTAGAAATTTTAGGTTCTAATGATGAAAGAACAGGATAAAAGGTAAAATTAACAGGTTCCACTATTGCACACATTTCAAATAGTCTAGGATCACCATGAATAGTGACCAATTGATTCTTAAATTCAAATTTAACACACTAATGCAAAGTAGAGGGGCTACCCTCATGGCATTGATCCAAGGACATCCTAAAAGGATGTTATACGATGTTCAGCATGGTACAAAAAATATGGATGTGTCTAGAATCCTGGGATCGACATGTAGTGGAATAGATATTACACCATAAGCCTCTTGTGTTTCATCATTAAAGGCTTTAATGATCATTTGATTTTATCTTAAATTCTCTCTTTTAAATCCAAATATTTGGAAGAAGTCATAGGTATGTATGTTTAAGTATGATCCATTACCAATTCACACTCTTTTGATGCAATAGTCCCCAATTAAATTTGTTATATAAAGAGGATTGTCTCTAAACATACTTTGGAAAGGAATATCTTCATCACGAAAATCAATGTAATTGGTTTCTTGAGAAGCTACAACGTCAACTATAGTATTTGGATCTATATCTTGAGGTACCATCATTTCACTTAATGTGTTCATTAATTCTTCTCTATGGAGGGTTGAAGTTTTGAGAAGGTCTAAAAGAGAGATCCTAGTTGTTGTATTAGTTAGTTGATCATTGATATCAAAGGGAGTCTTTTGTTGGGATATAATTATGCTATTTTCCTTATGAGGTAATTTTATAACAAGTGATTTATAGACATCATTTTTTTGAGTGGGAGGTTGAGAGTTTTGGGTTTGGGCTTGCTGTTGAGTAACAATCACAATTTTACCTACAATATTGTTTGGTCGAACAACTTGTAGTCTTGTAGTTAAACTTTTTGAGAGGAATAATTTATTGTGATGAAGGATGAGTGGTTATGATTCTTATAAATGGTTCTTTTGGTGTTAGTGAATTAGTAATGGGTAATATTAGACCTAACTCCTCTTTTGAAGTATTATCATGTTGTAAACTAATTTCTATTTCAGTTTTTGATTCACTTTTTGTTTCATCCAAGGATGATGGTTGTGGTCTTCTTCCTTGAAGCAATTTAATTGTCATGTTGGATTGAGTAGGCACAAAATTTTTTAGTGGAGGTTGAGATGGTAAATAAAATTTATTTGTTCCCACATATCTTGTTGTATGAGGTGTACTTTTATAGTCTAGCTTATTCATAGCTTCCTTGCCATAATTTGGAAATGGGTTTTGAAAGATATCCAAATTTTGGTTTACATTTTGTGTCTGTTGTGATTGAGTATTTGCTTGAGGATTTTTATTTGGTTGTGGGCTTTCCACTTCTAATTTTACTTCATTAATTAGGTCTTGTATCATATGTTTTAATATTTTGTAGGTATTTTTTGGATTTTTATCAACTTGGTGATAGTCACAATGTTGGTCAGGTCTGTACCATAGTTGAGAAGTATCAGGTTGTCGTATCTCTAGTAATTTTAATAGACCTATTTCTACTAGTTGTGGTAAAACCATTGTCAATGATTGATTTAATCTTGTAAAATTTTGCAATGGAGGTTTTTGAGGTGCTTTCAACACAAAATTGTTTGTAGTATCTATGGTATTAAAATTTTATGGGGGTCTATTATCTGTGACCCCATATCCTACCACAGGTTTGTTTTTGTATTGATTTTTAGATGATTTATCTTCATATTTCTTTTTAATGTGTTCCCTTATGATTAGGACTTCCTCTACCCTTATGTCTAAATCTATAGTTTGTTCAAAGGAAGTCACTGTAGTCATGGCTAACTCGTAAGATAATTGTTCTTGAAGATTTCCAATAAAGATATCTAACATTTCTCTTGGAGGTAAAGTGAAATGTAATTTTCCCAAAATTTTCCTCCATCAGGCTAAGAATTCTCTAAAATATTCTTCTTTTCCTTGTTTAAGGTTGTATAAATATTTTATTGTAACATGCCTTTCTATATAAGCACCAAATTGATGTACAAACATTTCTACGATTTCTTCAAAATTTCTTAGAGAATGTGTTTGTAGCTAATAATACCATTCCAATGTCATTTCTCCTAAACTCTTTGGGAATACTTTTAGCAATAGTGTATCATCATAGGCGATGTCATGACACATTGTTCTAAACATACTAATATGCTCTATGGGATATTTTGTTCCCTTGTAGATCTAAATAATAGGTATAGGGAACCATTTAGGGTATGGCTTAGCAATGACCGTAGGATCTAATTATTGATTACACATCTATTTATAGCTATACATAGGATGATATGGGTCAATTTGGTCTAATCATGAAGCTAACCACTTCACTATAGCTTCAAAATAATGTGATGGGTCATTGCTTTTATTTTGGTTTATGATGTTGCCATGTGGCAGGTAATAAGTTTGTTGTGCTTCTATATAGGGAGTTATGGTAGGAATACTAGTATGCATAGGGTTTGAAGTATGAAAAGGATATTGGAGTTTATAAGAATTCATATTTTACTAAATATTTGATCTAGGTGAACTTGGAACTTGTGTATTTTTATTATTTTTTGGGAAGAAGAATTTAGGGCAAATAAATGTTTAAAATATTGAGAAAGTAAAGTAGGGTTTTTAGATGGTTGTTTTTATTGGAGGTAGTTGCAAAATTTGCACCAACGAATTGTTCTGGAGGTGGTTCAAGCAACTGTTCTTGGGAGTTATCCTCTGAAGGAGGCATATCATTAGCATTAAATAAAGGAGGATCATTGTCAATGACATGTTGTAATGAAGAGTTCATATATGTTTTAGGTTGTGGGTAAATTCAAAAGGCTGCTTCTAAGGCTGCCTCCACTGAAAAATTACCTTTTTCAAGTTGGTCTTCTATTTCCAACACATTAGTGATGGCTGCTCGATTTTGATTTAGAAAATTACATAAATATCCCATGGATTGAAAATGGACACTTCCTAGAGGTCCTACTTTTGGATCTAAATCGTTAGTGGTTTCATCTTCTTCACTTTGTACTATTTTATGTTCTTGCTCTTTTAAAATTTCTTCCATTTCTACATCTGAATTAGAATCAATTTCCAGCTCATCTTTGAAGCTAGTTGCTACTTTTTTACCACTTCTTAAGTTTTTAGGCATATTTCCTAGCGATGCTAAAAAGGAATTTATTTATTTTTTGTTGATTTTGAAAAGTAAAATATAACAAAGTTGATAATGAAGGTGTGGTTCACATCAGGTTCACCAAAGAATGTAGACCCAAAATTTGTCAAAAAGGGGGAGGGAAAATGATGACTCTACATCTCAGATGAGAAGTGCTTATGTTGCACTCTCTTTGGTGTTTGTCGATGAATGGGGTGAGGTTTATCAGGAAACTCTTGCTATGGTAGTTTCCATGTCTAGGTAAGGTAGTGTTTTGATTTGATTTTTTTTGTCTCACATACAACCTAGGTTTGGCCATAATGCAATTTCTACCTAGATAGATGTAATTTTATATTCAATGAATACAAGAAACACAAGCATATCTAAAAAGTGCTATAAAATTTAACTACGATGCAAGGTTTCTAAGTTGACATGCTTTCCTTTTGTAATTTTATATTTTGTAAAAGATATAAAAAATCTATGTTTTTGAGGTTTTTCTATTTTCTAATTGACTAAAGATGCTTACAGATCATAAAATATAAAATTGACAGTGAAAGAATGAATTTTGAGAACTTCCTTGACCCAAAAGTTTGATTCTGGATGAAATGGCTATACGACATGAAATCAGACGCATATAGAACGAAATCGAATGTACAATTTTGTCTGACAAAACTGAATACATGTATTTTTATTCAAAACATGCAATTTCATAGTAGCAAACTAGATTTTGGATTTAGGGAAGGAGGATCTGTATGGACCATAGTAGATCATGGTGTGTGATAGTCAAATCCCCTAGGTTCTTTTAGAAAACCATAAAGAAAGTAAAAGTTGATTACTCTAATCATAAAATGAAAAATAATGCTAGATCTATCAATAACAAAAGTTTATAATATGTAATTGTAGAAATCAACAGTGTTATGATGCTGGTAATATAAAGTGAAAGATCTAGGATACAAAATTTTTTCCCCAAAGGGACACAGGTATGAAATTGTACACTAAGCACAAAATTATACTCAAAGTATGAAATCGTATGCAGTCGATTTGATGCAATGTCTAGTTCTCTAAAGCAGAGAATGAAAACAAACGTAACAATGATGAAATCAGATGCATTCAATTCCATACAACTAGTGATAAAATATAATAAATATTAAGTAGAAGCAATATCTAAGTATACTGAAAGTGATGTCATGGTTGAATGCTCCTTGGGTGATGATTTAACAGTAATATCTCCTTCTACAACCTGCAAAAAACTCCAAAATTCTTCTCTTTTCCAATATTTTCTACAAAATCATCAAATAGACTGATTACAGTGGATCTGAGGGATTAAAATGGTTGTTTATATTTTATGGATCAGGTGAATGGAAGAAAAAATTAGGTTCTCAAGCCAAATTAGGCCTTTGGCTTGATTTAGATAAAATTGGTTGTATCTTAATTTATCGGATCATTTGATTTCTTCGAGTGGCTGACGACTCTCAAATTAGGTTCAAAATCCAATATAGGCACCTAAATTAGGTGCATGTGGGATTTGAACAAAATAATATGCATCCAATTTTATCGGATACATCTGGTTTTGTCGAGATCATCCAGTTTTGTCGCGAAAGGTGTAATTAAGTTATTTTTTTAATATTTTTTGGGACAAATATCGAGGTAAGGGTTTTTGAGGGTGATGTATACGTTATTAGAAAAATTATGATGTTTTAATAGCATTAGTAATTTGGAGGTATGTCCAAATTTAGCAGCTACATTATGTTGCACAAGTTTTAATATCCCCAATATGATCAACCACACCCACAACATTATATACCAAGCATAGATAAATAAACAGACTTTTAAAAATGATGGAAAAAGATACTAAATTTAAGATCTTTGCAAGTAATTAAAATATTTATAAATTCACTTCCAAATGGGATGATACTATTATAAAATGTTATGAATAATTTGTACTAAAGATACTAATGTATTGGATTAAAATAAAAACTAAACACATTTGAAAAAGTCTTAAAAATTAATATCTAAAATAAATTATTTAGTAATTATATTATAAAAGGATGAAAAAAGAAAAAATATATTATAATTTTATAAGTATTTTATAAATATATTTTTCATGGGTTAAATGGAATTGAAGTGGTTGCGATCCACATTACATCATGACAATATATTGATATTACAACAAATTAAAAATTATGCATGTATCATTTTTATTGGATTTAAATCTTGGTCTCCTTAAAAGTTGAAGAATTTAATACCATTTGATATATTTTTAATACATATTTAATAGTAAAGAAAAATTTTGTATATTTAAAATTAAAGAAAGTAACATTTTCAAGGTTGAAAAAATAACAAATTATTAGATAATTTTAATGGTTATTTGTGCAATGAACTTAGATGAGATGATTTTTAAAGAGTAAGTATTTTGGAAAGTAATTGCTTTGATGAGCTCTTCATTGATAGTGAAGTAATTGTTTGAAAATGGTAAGCTTTCAACTTATGTATATAAAACAATATATATTAAATTGTGAAATTATTTTCCTTTTAAAGTATTTCTGTTTTGATTTATTTGAATAGTTTCAATGTTTATTAGGAAAAATTATACATCAGGTTGTTCTATTTATTGAGTGAAATAATTTCTATAATCTTAAATGTTTATTTTATCCAACAAGTAATTGTCATTATTATAATTTTAGTTTCTAAATTACTCTCTATAACTTGTTTATATATATTTTTGTTAATCAATATATGGATTTGCATGACTAATATGTATATTTCAATAGTTATTAGATCATGTTAATATAATTTATGGATAAATTTTCTTTAATATAATAAAAGAATGGGTTTTATAACCAGAAAACTAAAAAACTTATTAAAGTCAATAGTAGACATAAATTAGCTTAGCAATCTTTGTTTACAAAACTATTCCAATATAGATAAAAAAATAATGTTTAGTTAGTCACATTACCTCATGACCACATAGTGGTATTACAACACATTTGGAATTATGCATGTATCACTTTGTTAAGATTTAAATCTTGAAATCCTCCTTAAAAGATGAAGAATTTAACCTGTTGAGGTAATACCATTTGATCAATTTTTAGTAAATATTAAATAGTAAAGAACAACTTTTTATGCTTAAATTTTAAGAAAGTAAAATTTTCAAGGTCAAAAAGACAAAAACTTATTAGATAATTGTAATGGTTATTTGTGCAATGAACTTAGATGATATGCTTTGTAAAGTGTAAATCTTTTGGAGCGTAATTTTTTTGAGGATATCTTTAATAAACAATGATGTAATTGCTTGAAAATGGTAAGATATGAATTATATATATCAAAAATATATTTTCAATGAGTTTATTTTAAAGTATTTGAATTTTAATTTATTTATATTGTTTCAATGTTTATTAGAAGAAATTATAAATTAGAATGTTATTCTCTTTCTTTAGTAAAATATTTTCTACTATATTAAATATTTATTTTTTCCAATAAGTAGTTGCCACTATTATTGTAGATACCTATTTTTTTCATCCATCACAATACATAATTCTAGTCAATTTTGACAATGTATCTAAGTCATTTCCTCATAGTCATCATGAAAATTGGATTCTTAGGATGAGTTTACCACTCACAAATAAATTCATAGGCTGTAAACTAAACATAGAATAAAATTTTAAAAAAATTTCCCTCTAGTTATCAAATGGATAAATTCATAGCCTAGTCATATTTGTAGCTGTAAATTTATCTAAGCTAAAAATTTATCTTTGCACCTTGAAAATAAAAAGGTTCCCATTCCAATGCTCATTCCTATCCATGCCAACAATGTACCATATCAAACCATATTTTTGTGCCTCAAAATAGTTATAATTTAACTCACTTTTTTCTCATGACAAACCAACAAAACATGTCAACTCTTTAACTCCAATTTTTGTCTAGTTGGAATGTGCTTTTTCTAAACTACATGCAAGGTTATGCATAGTGGTGAATATTCACAAATTGGGTGAATATTAGGATTTTTGAAATTGGAAATTGGCAAATATGAAGACCCTTGATGTCGGCCCATTCGCCTAAAATTTTTTAGATCAATTTTTTCTTAGGGTCAATTTGCCATTATATATCCAAACATAGGCATATTTGTACTCATTGGAAAGCTCCTTGTAAGCCTGATCTAATGGTAGTGCTTTTATGAAGTTATAATATGATTTAGTAGATCAAAATTAGCCCTAAATATGAACTTATATTTTAGGACTATAAATGCCCCAAATTTTGATGTGAAGATGCTCGATTTGATTTGCTTAGGATTATCCATGATTCACCTTGATTTTGATTAGGATTCGCTATTTTTTTACAAGTACATTTTGAGTCCAACCCCTTATGCATAACCCTGACTACATGTATATTTTGTAATATTGTCTTCTTATCTCCTCAAGAACTCCCAAAAATTTATAAACTAGACACCTCACTCTCAAATAAAAGATGACACAATAGCATGCAAATTGGACACAAGGATTCTTGATAAGTTATCTTAATAGCAAATACTTTTGCATAGCAAAGCTCTAGCATTTTTTGAAATCCTTTGGGACCTCCTTTAAAAGTATTTTTTTCTTTGTTTCCATGCATCCTAAAGCCTTGCATGTATGCCTGACACTTTTGGATATCCTTCATACATATACAAAAAATTGTGCTTCTTACTTCTAGCTTTGATTGCTCCTTTCCTTTTCCCATCCTCCCAAAATTGCATTAGATAAATCTTATTTTTTTGTTTAGTTTATTTGCATAATCACTTCATTCATTTTATGGTTCTAACATTATTTGGTTTGGAATGCTATATTTTGGTTTTAGATTCCTTGTAGGACATGCAAACAATATTTAAGATAATCCCATCACTATCTTGTACCAATACCTAGCATATTTAGCCTTGATTCTACCTTTGCAACTAAATACTATGAAATCACATCCAACAGGACTAGTAGGCTGCAAATTCATCAAGATTATTATTTGTCTTAGTTTTTAATATTTTCCTTCTTCCTTAGATTTCTTGTTACTAATATATCATTTTTAAATCCCAAAAATATTTTATTTTAGTCTTAGGAATAAATTCATAGGCTATAAACTCTATAGGTGGTGAATTTTATAGATTTTAAACTTATCTTGTAGGTTATAAACCTTTTTTATTCAATATTTTAATCAATTTTAGTATAAAAAAACTATTTTTCAATCTTAGGGGCATCCTAGATTTCTCTCAAATAGATTAATTTATTTTGTATTAATTATATTTTAATTTTATGTGGATACTCTTCTTCCAAAAGGTTAAATTACATTTTGTGTTAAGGAACATGGAGCTTAACAATAGGCAATGAAGTTTAACACCTTCACAAGAACCAAGAAGACCCCATAAAAAATAATTCATCTCTAATTTTTCTTTTTTTTTAGTTTTTTTTTTGCAAATTTGTAGGCTAGTAGGTGACAAACAATGTGTAGCTGGTAAATTTTCCATAGGCAGGGAAGCTGGGTCTATACTATTATTTCATCTTCTATAAACTCTCAAGCCATTCCATATAGGCTATAATTTAACCTTATTGTTTGCTATCTATTTAGTAGTCCATTAAATGACAAAAAAATAAGGACTTTAGTGTTAGGATTAATTTATTTTTTTTAAGTACAAAATAAACTTTTCAATATTCAATAGGTATAAAATTAAAAATATGACTAGTTTACATGTTGGTTAGAAATTATTTGTGAACTTTGTCTTGCACCCTTTCTTAAAAGTGAAAGGCATTCATTTCTATTTTAGTCTAATTTAGTTTTGAATGAAATCAAATGGTGCATATATAAAATTGATTTTGTTTAGATGTATCATTGTATTCTTTGCACCATATTTCCTTTCTCAAAATAATATAGATTAAGTTATAAAAACTTATATTCTTGCATAATACACACATAAAACAATAGAATTTGGATTTAATATTTAAAAAACCTCTTGGTGAACCCTTTCTACCCACCAAATAACACAAGTAATGATGGGATTCAATCAAGAAACCTTGTCTGAGCATGGACCCTCACATTTGGAGACTAGTATCCATAAATATAGGTATACATATTTGGTAAACATGATAGGAACACAACATGGGTATTAAAACATTTGGTCTAAACTATTTTCCTAAATAAATAAAAAAATCAAATTTAATCAAAGCAACTATTTTTTCTCTAATTGGGTGTTGTTCCCCGTTCTCCTTGACACTTCCCAACATTCAGTGTTTGGGGGAAAAGTAACCAAGTGCAAATCCTATGTTTTGATGTGTTCAATTGAGTAAAAACCTACATTTTGATAACTTGAAACTCAATGAACTATAGAATTTGAAATTGATATTTAAAATACAATACAAGGAAGAAAAATAATTTAATTAAATAGAATTTATGTTCTATATGCACTTCAATTTCCTATATAACTATAATAAGCTAAAATAGAAAAGAAATTATGTTCACTTTCAAGCAAGGGTGTGAGAGGAATGAATAAAGATAGGATATAGCCTATATGCAAGCTATATGTGGTTAATATTAAATGACTAATAAATATTTAAAGGTGTTCCTTTATGCTTGAAATAAATTTTACAAATAAATATTAATACTAAATTCCTTGGATTTTTGTACAATTTTAGTGATCTACTGCAACTAAATAGAAAACATATAATAATACAAAATTAATACAAAATAAAAACTTAAAATATGTCTGCTTGGGATCTAATTAAGGAGAAGTTTGTAATTTGAACTTGGGTTCACCACTTGGACAAGTTTATAGCCTACAAATATGTTTTTCATCTATGACAAGTTCATCATAGTCTAACATACAAATCTATAAAAAATGATAAAAAAAAAGGAAAACAATAAATGAATTAGATTTGAGGGAGTCTATTTTGTGCTTGAAAAGGTATTAAGATTCCTTGTTTTTAGTCAAGCCCCTTGTTAATTTTCACAAAAAAAAATTGACTCTTTTGAAGAAAATAAATTGCATGACAAAGAAATGTAACTACTATAATATATGATTTAATTGGTTGAGGGTGTTCCTAGGATTGAATAATGACAATTTGGATGCTAAAATTGACTAATCAACTAAATATGATAGATTCACAACTTTTAGTACAAATTCATTGTCTTCAAGACAAGTTTGTGGCCTCTGAATTCATCACCAAGGGAAAAAAATTGTAGTCTACAAATAGATATTTCTAAAGAGCAAGAGGAGGCTATGGTAGAGGATTCCCAATAAATTATTATAGATGTCACTAAAGCAAATTAAGAAACTAGAACAAAAATTATTCCTTTCAATAAAAAGGGTATTGTTAAAACTAGCAAAGGAGGTGCATGAACATAATAACAAAATAAAACTATTCAAAATAATTTGTAAATCATGAGGCAAGTGTTGCAAAGTTATTATGGATAGTAGAAACACACACAACTTATTGTGAATAGATATGGTAGATAAACATGATTTTAAGAAGATGGAGCATCCAAATATTTACAAAGTATCATGGTTACAAAATGAACACTGAATTTTGATAACCAAACAATGTATGGTAGATTTCTAAATTGGATCTTATAAGGATGTGATTCTATGTGATATCATGTTGATGTATGCATGTCATAGTTTATTGGTGAGACCATGAAAACCTAACACAAAAGTAGTACATGATGGTAGAATGAATACTTATTCAAATGAAGCAAATTTGGGGTGAAGGAGTGATGGTGGAGATGGAGGGCAGCAATGGAAACAACGATATATGAAATGCACGAATGACATAGGGAGCGGTAGGACAAGGTCTAGATAATAATGTTGAAGGTGAAGAGGGACCCTAAGAGACACCCCAATTGAGCCCTTAGGATAAGGAACCTCCAAAAAAAGGATCGGTTGAGGGCCCCATTCCTAGGAGCCCTAGGAGGTCATCTTACGCATAGGTTACCTCTAGCAAGGTGATCCTACCAAATACCTTAGATGCCCACCTATTATAGGTGGGGCCTGATATCATCATACCAAGAGAGGTTTTCTCCAACTATATTTCTAAGGCCTCTTACTCCCTGATAGGGAATTTTTTTTGGGGAAGACCAGACATGGAGATCATAAAGTGCTAGGCCTTATCCAAATAGAAGACCTCAAGAAACATGGAAATCATAGCCCTATAAAGGGGTTTCTTTATCATTAAACTTGGAAATAATGATGATGCAAGTTGTATTCTAATAGGAGGGCTCTAGTTCCTAGGTTGGAGGAGCCTGTTCCTCAGGATATGTGCGACAAACTTAAATCCAAATACCTAGAGCATAAATTTTACCCCCATCTGGTTCTGTATCCCAGATCTACCTTTCCACCTTTGGAAAGAAGAGGTCCTAAAAGCTATTGTAGGAATAGTTGGCGAGCTAGTGGCCATTGATTTTACAACCAAATTAGGGTCAAAAATGGTTCACACCTACATTTACATTAATGCCAATATCGATTCTGAGATTCCATAATTTTTTAACCTAATCTTGAGATCCTTCATATTGTGCCAACCATTGGAATATAAAAATAAACTAGCCTTCTATTTCTAGTGCCGCATGCATGGCGGCCTATACAACCAGTTCCATATCCTAAAATCTTAGCCTACAAATAAAACTGAGGTTAGTGACTCTTTCTCAAGGGTCTCCCTAGACCCCAAAATTAGTTCCTTCCATCCCAATCCTACCATTCAAATAATGGGTGACTTGCTCCCTGGAAGATCATCCCATCAGATCAGTTGAATCAATCTCTTGTGTGAAAGATAGGTGAGCCCTATGAGAAAAAGAGAAGCAAAAATTTAATCCTCCTCTAGCATCGAATACTGATAAGGTATGTCCTCCTATTGAATCTAACATTGGTTACTTTTTGGAGAATGTGGACCCCACTTGCATGATCCCTCCCCCCATCTATGATCCCCCCCAAATAGAAACAAATAAAATAGTCCTCTCTGAATCCTCTTCCAAATTAGGTCTTTCCCTTCCCTCACTTGATACTTCCAAACCAACTTCCTACCAGTCTGATGATGATGATGATGATGATGAGGTAAGCCTTGTCCCATGCTAGTCAGCCCTAAAAGTTTTTAGCCCCAAGAGGACCCTACGTAAAAAATCCACTATTGATTTTGGAAGTGATAAGAAGAGAGGGAATCCAACCCTTACCGAACATAGAAGGAAATAAGTGGAAGATGATATAGCAAATGGTTTTCAAGCCACATTATTGTCTGAATATCTCAATTTGATAAGAGATGAACCAAAAAAAACCCAAACCTCCTTTCTAGAAGGGGAATGGGGGCAAAAAATACCTCAAAAAGTTTTAAAAGAATATTTTCACTTGGAATGTGAGAGGGCTTAATGTAGTCCCCAAGAAGCGGATAGGCACAAACTTAAGAAAAGAACACAATCCCTCAATTCTCATCTTGCAAGAAACCAAATTGGATGATATTTTTTCCTCCAGAGTTTCCAAATCTATATGGAATGGGTGTGAATTTGTCTTCACCCTGACCCAGATAATGTCTAGAGGATTTTTGTGCATGTGGGATCCATCTATAGTTGAAGGAATACTTATTTCCTCCTCCAGTAGAATCATCAACATGTTGTTTCATTGTAAATCCAACAACATCACTTGGATCCTTTCCAATGTCTATGCACCTAATAACCCTTTAGAAAGATCTATGTTATGGGAATCAATTAGCCACATGATAAACTCATTCAAAAACATCCCCTGGATCCTCGTAGGAGATTTCAATAGCCCCCTATAACCTTAATATAATAAATGAGGAAATACCCTTATTACCAAAAGCATAGAGTAACTTGGGGCATTCATAGATGCGAATGAACTCATGGATGTTCATCTGAAGGGGGCTAAGTTCACTTAGAGAAATATAAGGGATGGAAAATATATTATTCAAGTCAAATTAGATAGGATCCTACTTTTGAGAGAGGCCATACCTATTTTTACAGATGCCACCCTCAAAAACCTTCCCAAAATTTTCTCTGACAACAGTCCCCTTATCCTTGAAGCCAGTAAATCTCCCTCTTTCAAGAGCCCTTTACACTTCAAGGATATGTGGTTCCACCATCTAGACTTAAAGGGCTAAGTCACCCAGTGGTGGTAGCAGCCCTTCAAAGGATCCTCATCTAGAAAATTATATCAAAAACTTAGATTCATCAAGGATAATTTTAGGGTGTGGAACAGAGAAACCTTCAACAATATTTTTGAAAATAAAAGTATGAACAAAGATAAGTTAGAACTCATAGAACAAAAATTCCAGGAAGGCACTCAAGACAACAACTCCAGGTCTAAGGAGAGAAAATTCCTAGAATATTTCCACAATATCTTATCTAGAGAATAAATATATTAGAGGTAAAAATTGAGAGCCCTATGGCTCAGGTATGGTGACTCAAACACCAAATTATTCCATACCTCTACCTTGATAAATAGGAGCTCCAAAAAAATCTCAAAACTCTACTGTGGTGATGGTAGGGATATAAGAGAAATATTTGTGATCCGAGATGAGGCAACCAACTTCTACTAGTCCCTCCTAGGCACCCCCTCTCAGTCCTCCCCTAGGAAACCAAGTATCTCTTAGATCATATCCATCATTACATTCCTCTTGCTACCAACAAGATGCTCATAAGAACACTTATGGTTGAAGAAATAAAAGGGGCCCTATTCTCTATGCAACCTAACATGTCCCTCAGTCTGGATAGTTTCCCTCTACACTTCTTCCAAGCATTTTATAACCTGATCAAAACTGAGGTGTGTGATGTAATAATATATTTTTAGTATACCAAAGCCATTCCTAAGAAATCAACTCAAACTTCATCGCCTTGGTCCCCAAATTCCAAGCCTCCAAATATCTTTCAAACTTCCATCCTATCACCTTCTGCAATTTCCTTTATAAAATCCTAACCAAATCTCTAGATAATAGGCTCAATGAAATATTCCCACTCATCATTGATCCCTGCCAGGGTAGCTCTATCAAAGGGAGATTAATTACATATGGAGTTATCACCATCCATGAGGCCCTATATTCAGCTACCTTGGTCAAGAAATCAACTTTCCTTCTCAAGATGGACATGAACAAAGCCTTCTGCAGGGTGAGGTGGGATTTCCTTATTGAGGTCTTCCTTAAATTTGGATTCCACCCAAATTGGGTTGACCTAATAAAAATATGCATATCCTCTCTATGGTTCTCCATCTTAGTCAATGGATCCCATACTAGGTTCTTCCCTACCTCTAGAGGACTGAGGCGGGGAGATCCCCTATCCCCTATTCTATTTATTATCCTAGTTGAAGCCCTTGGGAGGACCATTTAAAGTGCTGGTAGAATATGGCTCATCTCTTAAATCAAAATTGCCTCTGGTCTCAAGCTAGTTACCCACTAATAGTTTATTGATGACACTATCTTGGCCACTTCAGCTTTCATTGCCTAGGCTAATACCATTAAAAACATTATATTCCTTTAAGAGAATTTTGTAGGCCAGAATATCAACCTCCTCAAAAGAAAAATCTACTTTATCAACACCCCCAAGACTAGGTAAGTGAAGATTGCATGGATCCTTGATTTCTCCCCGGAGACTCTCCCCACTTCCTACCTTGTGCTTCCACTATGTTTTTGTAACCCCACCATACCCATGTGAAATAATGTCATTGAAAGGATCTAAATGAATCTAGCCTCTTGGAAATATCACCTCCTCTCCCAAGTAGCCAAAGCCATCGTCACTCTGGCCTACCTGTAGAGTATCCCAGTCTACTTCAT
Organism: Wollemia nobilis; assembly: GCA_028583015.1. NCBI lineage: Eukaryota > Viridiplantae > Streptophyta > Pinopsida > Araucariales > Araucariaceae > Wollemia > Wollemia nobilis. Next base: position 24,294 of record JAQPPZ010010238.1, on the reverse strand, counting down.
GTCTATGTTAAGAATCCTAGCCTCTATGAGTACCAAGATAGAGTAAATCTAAAAGAGATTCCTCTTGTCCAAGATTGAGAAGAAGAAGAGGATCCCATTGGTGTCCTGCTACTTGGTCTACTGTATCAAGAGTGAAGGGATCATAGAGCTCAAGAAACTTTTCCAAATGAACCTCGCTCTTCTTTCCTGACATGCGTGGAAGGTGTAAACCAACAATGATACCGAGTGGGTTCAGATAGTAAAATATAAATACTTGTAAAACCATAATTTCTTAAGTTATGAAGGACTCCAAAATGGGTTAGCATTTTGGAAGTCCATTACCCAAACATAAAGTCTCATCAAAAAGATAGCATATGGATTTTGGGGAATGGGAAGACCATCAAATTTTGGCATTATAGGTGGCTTCAAGAAGAACCTCTAAGTGAGTATAGGGAGTTGATGGTTCTTAAACCATAAACTGATGCCAACACGGTAATCAAGGTTGTAAAATTTATCACCAACCATAATGTAAAGCCTAGGTGGAGGGCCATTGATGAAGGCATATTTCCTCACCAAGTTGTTGGCCTCTTCATATTACTCAATGCAATCACCATACCAATGGGAGAGACAGAGAATAGGCCCATATGGAGAGGATTTTATGAAATTTCCTTCTTTGTTAAGCCATCCTACACCTTATAATAGGTGTCACAGGTGGCTAATATCCCTATCAACATTACTTGGAGGAATAAAATCATTCCCAAAATTAGTTTCTTCTCATGGACAACCATTCAGAACAAGATCCTCATGCTTGAGAATCTGGTCAAACGATGTTTCATGATCCCAAACTGGTGCTACCTTTGCCTTTCAATTTAGGAATCCATGAACCAACTTTTTTCCAACTATGCCTTCTCATCAACAACCCTTGGCCACTTGCTTAAATCCTTCCACATTCAGTGGGTTTATCCCAATTCCATTATTGACTTGTTCTCCTAGTGGTTGAATATGTTTCACCACCCAAAGCTTAGCACCCTCTATTCCTTCTAACTCCACTATTTGATATAGAAAATTTGGTTAGAGTGACCCAGTAGGGAATTTTCATCCTCATATAGGTACCCCATAGCTGTGGCTACCAAATCCATTTTCTATGCTATCAAAAACATCCAACTCATTCCCTATTCCCTACCCCTCCCCAATTGTTTGAGTGAGGCCTATTAAAATCTTTTGGCATTCATGATGAAGACCTTGAAGCTCATCCAAGACCCAACCCCATAGCCAATCTTAGTTGGATGCCACCTCCAGAAGGGTAGTTCAAGCTAAAATTTTATGGAGTCTCTAAGGGAAATCTTGGCCTTGCAAGGACAAGAGGTGTAATCTTATATCATGAAGGCACCATTATTCTAGCATATGTGAAATTCCTTAGGGCCTAGACCAAAAATTTTATGAAGGCCATGGCTCTATGGTGTGGCCTCATACCACTTAAGGAGGACCCCATAAGGTCCATAATTGAGGGTGACTCTCTAAACATTATCAACTACATGAATAGCAATAAGACTCTGTCTTGGAAATTCTTCAACACCATCCAAGAGTCCAAGAAAATATTTCAAAGCCTCCCTTAGTTGACCATATACCATAACTTCAAGGAAGCTAACCAACTAGATGATATCATAGCCAACCTAGAAGCCATGTCAAACAACCTTATAATCTAGAGAGAGAACTTTTCCAAGGAAATATCTGATGTAGCAAGTTGAGAAAGAAGCAAATTCCAATATGGTAGGCCCCGAGTAGTTGATTCTTAAACCAATGCTAAATGTAAGTATGACTTTCACCATCGGTGGGATTGCTAGACCTTTTCCCCATTTTATAGGTCTTTGCAACGTGGGCACAAATCATGCTACTAGGATCATGTACTGGGATGGAAAATCATGGGTATACTAGCACACTTCCCACTCAACCAAAGTAAAGCACTATCTAGTATTCAACACCATCAGCAAGAAGACCTCCCAAGTTGTTGTTCCCAAAGGTTTTAGTGCTAGGCACTCTAATGCACATTTGGCAGGGCATCATAGATCGGAAAGGTATTTACCCCTCCATCTCACTAATCATGGCATTTTTTTTCCATCCTTGCTTCTTCCCCAAGTTATTGTTAGTCTTTCCTAGCATTCTCTACCCCTCATTGTATATTTATTTTTGGAAAATTCCTTGGCCCTATGCACGAATTCTAATATTTTATATCTTATGCCAGTTGAGGTTGATTTGGCCATGGGAGGGAATGATTTTTTATGCTCTTAAATTCTCCAATAAGGGGTATCCTATGCCTCCCACCACCATTTTTTCTAATCTACTTCAACTACTGCTAACCACATGAGCTCACCCCACCACAATTTAACCAGCCCTAACCCTAGTATTTTCATCTATTATTTATCTTAATACCCTCCTTCAGATCTTCTAGTCTCCTCAGTGGTTTTTCCCTGTATGGTTTTTATATTTTGGCTCTGTTGATCTTCCTATTATCGCTCTTCTCCCTCCATAGGCATGGATTTTTTTAGCCCACCCAACTTGATCTTGAATATGTTGCCAAAGTTTTTATGGATGCTAAGGGGTTTACCCCTTTCCTGATGAAATTCTCTAGATCCAATGATAAAATTACCAAAAATTTTATTTCCACTTGGAATCATGACGAGGTTGCATTCCAAGGGGTTCATTTCAAGGTCTCAATTGAGCTTCTTGTAGAGATCATAGGCTTCCCTCTGCCTGGGCACTTTATCAGGCATGACAAGCGTAATTTGCAAGAGGATACAAACCAATTCCCTAGCAAGGGAAGGGATTAAGGTGGTATAAGTCCACCTTGCATGTTTCATCCCTTCTAGCCTCATGGAATGTCGACATAGTCCCAATTATGTAGTTTTTCATGTGTGACGACCCAGAGAAGTTGTTGAGAAGCTTTCATCTAGATTTCATCAACCATATCCAAGATGCTAGACCAATTTGCATTCTTGACTATCTATTATACTCCCTATACCTTAACCCCAAGTAAAATCAAAATTTAGGAAGGAATCCACTACACCAGGGGATATTAGCAGTTATCTATAGACATGCCTTGGCCAATAAGCCTCCAATCCATAAAATCAAGCCAGTTTTGGTGATTCCCCCCGAGGAGGCTCCTCTGTAACCCAACCACCCTTACCTCAGTGGTCCTGGTGTAGTGGGGTGGTGACCCAAAGGTTCCCTTATAAAGAGTGTAAGGTAGAAGAAATGACCAGTAGTTTCCAATACAAACCTAGTAGGTAGATCTTTGACCAAACTAAAAAAGCCTAAGGTGGAGTTGTCTTCATCCTCCACCCATCTCATTTTTTACTCTACTAGTGATAGGGAGTATTAGAGCTCCTAGATGTTGCTATATCTAGTGGAATCCACCATCTGTACCTTGATCAAGTACCTGGGAATCTTTTGAAATGTTGATATGCTATGTTGCGAAGAAAAATGGAGATAGTAACAACTAACGAAATTGAGCCCCTCTTCCCAGGATGCAAGCATGATGGTTGGCTTTGGTCTGATGGTAAAAATTATTTTTGTGTTAGTGTTCAATTTGAAATTTTGAAACTATTTCATCATTTTTCTAGGGTTTACCCCTATCTGGAAGTACCCAGAACCCTTTGGATGGGTTTTTGATTACTGTTTTTTTTCATTTCCTACTAATTTTCTATTTTAGTGTTTTACCCTCTAAGTCGATGAGGGTTGTTATAGTAGGTGGTAGTACAATTTTGTAAATGTTATTTTTAATTGCGGTGGTCTAGCCCTATTTATAATAGGATTTTTGGTTCCCTTCAAAACCCGGTTTGTGAATATATCTCAAATTAACAAAAAAAAAAAACTTATTCAACTATCAAGGGTCACAATAGTTATGCATTAAATCCATTGAAATACAAATAAAAGGAGGTGGGCAATAGTTCTAATGTTTACATGATCTCTAAATAATAAATCTTGAAGGAGATGAAGAAGATATAAGAATGTTTTAATTTCATTGCTAAACCCACAAAATAAGGGACAATGAATAATTTGGCTGACTTTCCACATAAAGTGAAAGATTTTTTTGAAGAATATCCTAAAATTATTTTAGAGTTACTCGACGGGTTGCCACCTATGAGAGGTATTAGTCATAAAATAAACTTCATACCTAGATCAAATTTTCCAAACAAGGTAGCCTATAGGATGAGATCCATGGAAAATGAAGATATGAAGAGACAAGTCTAAGAGCTAATCAAGGGGCTAGTCAAGGAAATCTTTATCCTAAGTAATCACTAATATCATTATAAATTATAGGTTTCCCTTACCTTGTATGGATGACTTGATGGATTGTTTAAGTAGAGCAAAGTACTTCCAAAATATTGATTTAAATACTAGTTATCATTGAATTTTAATTAGAGAAGGAGATGAGTGGAAGAGTGCATTTAAAACAAAAGAAGTCTTGTATGAATGGCTAGTTATGCCATTTGGGTTGATGAATACACCTAGGAATTTTATGCGACTAATGAATGAGGTCTTGAAGCCTTTCATGGTAAGTTTATAGTGGTTTTTCTAGATGATATTTTGGTGTTTAGAAGGACAAATTAAGAACACCTAATGCATATGAGGTCAGTTTTGCAAAATTTTAAGGAGGAATAATTTTTTTTTTAAAGGTAAAAAACTATATTGATGGAACAAAAATCAAATTATAATCATAGGCCTACCACTTTTGGCAAGGCCTAAAATCTGAATAAAACTCGGATTAGCATCTCCAAAAATAACAAAAAATTGAGTCCCATCTATAAAGAAGAAACTTTAAACTTGTTCCCATTTCTACTTTACACTGATCCTAATAAACCTATAAGGCTTGACAGTCTTGTAAACACTACCCATGCTATCCCAAAAAGGACCAAAGTGTGCTACAAGAGGTAGCAAATAACCAAAAAATAATTGTTCATCCTCCATTGATCCATAAGACTAAGTGGACTCTGGACCTATACTCATCCTTAGTTAAGTCTTTACTAGCCAATTTAAGAACCATTTGGTTCACCTATCACCATTTAGAAGTGTCCCTATCTTGATTATATTTCAACATGTATCCAACCAAAATTTCACTACCATGTTTAGCCAAAAATCGTTGCATTATTTTGTTTGTCAACATAGACTAGGATGACATCCTTGAACTGTTTCCAAATGGACTTAATTTGGCTCACAATGTTTCTTATCCTCCAAGAATTTGGTTTGAAATTTTTAATAGCATTCAAAAGCCCCACCATAATTTTTGAATCTGATTCAACTATGATATTTCTAATCTCATTATCTGAAGCATTGAGAGAACCTTTTCTAATATCCAGGCCTTCAAATTCATTGTTTGTAGCCATTCCAAGACACTTTGGGTCCCAATGGAGGATATTTCCCTTGAAATGTCTTCTAAGAAAACTAATTCCTACAACCCTCGAGTTACCCTTAGTTGCACCAATTAGAATAAATATTTTCCCAACCTAGGGGAGGGGGATATCATGGTACCAAATTTTATGGCTTGGGATTCCCCTCATTCACCTGAGTTTTATTATCTCTAAAGTGAGATCTAATTGTTTTAAAAATCTTGGTAAAAATGTTATGCCAAACCAACTCCATTGGACTAAACTCCTCTCTAAAAATTCTATAATTTCTTTCTAGCCAAATGTTTCAATAGATGAAGCTCGGGACTAGCAACTAGCCTAGTTGAATGAAAGTATTCTTGAATTTTTTACATTTCCAAATCTCCTAGATATTACAAAGTGTCACGTAAAAGTTTAAATGAACCTTAAAAATGTCTAACCACCTTTTACACAACTCTCTTGTAAATGCACACTAGGAAAGTAGATGATCAAGTGTCTCCTCATGGGATTTGCACATGATGCAGTTAGAAGGGCCATAAAAACCTCTATTCATAATATTATATAGGTGAGAAAACTCCTATGCATCACTTCCAAAGAATAGAAATTAATTTTAGGCTAGTCCTTAGCCACCAAGACTCTATCCCATGGGGCATCCTAAAATATCAACAGAGGAGGGATAAAAGCATTATAACCATATGAATAGTGAAGACACCTAGAGTACCAAGGCCTTAGACAATACTATTCTCTTCCTCTTTCTTGTAAGGTACCTTTTATTGAGGATCGTATAAATAAGAAGACTTTTATGAATAGGGACATGAATAGGCCATTCTTCTAACCTGTTCCACTCGAAGAAAGATAAATCTCCATTTTTTTGAGAAGTTATGTATGAATTTATCTTTATCTATCCTCTACCCTTAAGGATTTGTTGCAATGGATTCAACTTCAGAAACTCATAGATTAAGGAGGGATTTTGGTCCCAAGAATCACTCCAAAATTTGGCCTTGTCTCCTATACCTACTTTCTAGAAAAGTCTATATTTTACCAATTGTTCACTAGATTTTAGGACCTTCCAAATAATGGAGCTAGGGCCTCTTATAGGAATTCTGCTAGCTTCTTGATGAGGTATAGAACCCAAATACTTACTAGTGATGACTCTACTAAATAAATCATCCTTTTTGGATATCCATATCAAATAAAGCTTCCTAGAAAGAGCTTAATTGCTTAAAGTTGCTTTATGAAAACCAAGGCCTCCTTCATCTTTAGTTTGACATATTTTATCCCAACTCACCAGAGATCACTTCCTACCCACACTTGGACCATCCCAAAAAAAATTATCATAAGAAAATCCAACTCTTTAAGGATTCTCATAGGGGTAGCTAGGATGGAAAATTTATAAATAGACATGGCTTGGATCACCGATTAGATGAGAGCTATTCTTCCTTCAAAAGTAATAAAATGGTGAGTCCAATGATTAACTTTAGCAATGATTGTATCCATTGAATATTTCCAATTAGATGGACTTATGCTATTAAAATGAAGGGGAATCCCTAGGTAATCAAGAGGAAGGGTACCTTGGGAAAATCTTAAAATGGATAGAATTTGATCCTGGATTCTTCTATCTATATTGAATAAAAAACCTTAGGTTTGGCCCTGTTCACCTATTGACTAGTAGTGTCCATGTAGGTTTTTAAAATATCTTTCAATGTTATAGCCTCCCAAATGTTGTCCTCCCCAAAGAGATATGTATCATCCATAAATTGAATATGAGTTAACATCTCCTCACCTAATTACACACCCTCCAAAAGATCTTGTTGTTTATTTTTTTAATGAATATGCAAAATCATTTTTCTAGAATAATAAAAATAAATGAAGAAATAGGATCTCCTTGATGAATTCCCATAGAGTGATGGAAAGGGGTTGAGATGGAGCCATTGATGATAACAAATAAGGAAATCATTGAGACACAACTCATGATTCATTATCTCCACTCTTAAGAGAAGCCAAATTTATCAACCATTTGATCCAAAAATTGCCAGGGCACTCTATCATAAGCCTTAGATATATCTAATTTATTAAACATGATTCTTTGAACAAAATGTTGCATAGAATGAATAGCCTCCTAGGCTAGAATAACTCCATCTAAAATTTGATACCCCTCCATAAATATTCCTTGTTCCTGGGATATTATGCATATTATATTGTCTATAATTTTTTGAAGTCTTTTAGTTATCAACTTAGTGATTATCTTGTAGATCATATTGTAGAGAGCAATCAAGTGAAAATATCCAAGGTTGTCATCTTGTCCCAAATTAGGAATCAAATTGAGGAAAGTATGATTTAGATCCTGAAGCATAGTTCCATTTGAACAATATTCTTCAATATCCTGGGTTAAATCCTCTCCTATAACATCCCAAAAAACCTTAAGGAACTCAACTAAAAAACCAGCGGGCCCTAGATATTTCCCTAATTTCATACTAAAAATTATGTTCCTCACCTCATATATATTCACTAGTCTAAAAAAGTCTTGGTTTTTCTCAACTAAAGTAATCTGGGGTATACAGTTAAGTATATCTTGTTTTACTACAATATTAGGGATAGTAGGTGAAGTAAAACATTTTTGAAAAAATAATTTGTTGCATGTTTCATACTTGGTATGGTGTCCATTACCTATCCATTGGAATACTAAAGGTAATTCAAAGAAATTATTTGTCTACTTGATGATGCAAAGTGATGAAGGAAACTTGTATTTCGATCTCCTTACAACAGCCAAGCAATTCTTGCTTTTAGTTTCCAATAAATTTCCTCCTGATTGTCAATGGATTCTAATTCTTTTTTGACCCATTCATATTCATATTTCAGATCCTCTATGATTGTTTTAGTCCTAAAATGGGTGGAAATATCTTCCATATATACCAACAAAGGATCTTCTGGGGACTTAAAGTCAGGTATGCTACTTATTTTCACAAGTTTAAGATGAAATTTGACATGTTGGATTTGTTTGGAAAAAATATACATAGCTCTCCCATGGAAAGGATGACCCTCCTCCCACCAGATGGGGTTTTTCCTTCAAATCCTCCTTTTCCAGCCAATAATTATCACAACAAAAAGGTCTTAGGGGTGGATTATGCCCTAGTTTTCATTCTAGAAGAATCAAAAAGTGATTAGAGTCAGTGAAATTAAAAATCTCCATTATAAAAGACCAACTAAGAAAGTACTTTTTAGAAACATAAAATATTTCAGTCTTGAATTTCCTACTTTCCAATCCTACATTTTTGTTTGTCCACGTATACGAAGATCCCGCATGTTGAACATCAATTAAATTCAGCTGATTAATTTTGGACATCATAAATATATACCCCTAGTCCAAAGAAGGATTCCTACTTCATGATACCTAAGAGAAATTTTATAATTAAAATCCCCTTCCACTATCCAATTCACTTTCTCTTTTCTAGTTCTACTATCTTGTAAAACTGACCATTGGTATTGTTGCTCCACAAAATTTTTAGCACCATAGAAATTGGAAACCAATAAAATATTCCTAGATATTTTTCTCTTGAAGATAGAAGTAAGGATATCCTGACCAATAGAGTGATCTAAATCCATCCAAATAATAGGATTCCATAAATTCACCATTCCCCCTAAAGCCCCTTGGTATCCAACTGCCATGTACTCAACATATCTCTAATTTTTCTTAACAATGATATCCATATTTTGAATGGAGGCTTTAGTATCTTTAAGGATAATAAAGTCAGAATGATGATTTTTGATTAAACTCTAAACAACAATTTGATGAGGTCTACTATTTAGGCCTCTTATATTCCAATATTGGATAATCATTGGGAACTTGGATTCCAGTAAGTGTCAATCTACTTGACCTTTCTCTAGATGACTAGTTGGTCTCCCTCATTAGCCAACTTCTCTTGGTTTGATTTTCTTCCTACACTCTTTTCTTGAGAATTTTTTAACCTTTTGTTCACTTATTGGATTCCAAGGTCAGGTTTCCCTCTATCCTTATCTCTATATTTCATGGAAACATCATTATCCACCACAACCATTGCAATGGTTTGGTTCCCCGAATTTATCAGTGCTAAGTAATTAACCCCCAAATATGAATTTAAAGAAACATGATCAGAATTTTCCTCAATCCTTACAGGGTGAAGGTTATCCTTCTATGGTTCATCTATTAAGGTGGTCTCTTCCTCAATAGCTAAGAGAGAATTAAGAATTTTGTACCTCTTGATATTTCTTTTTGATGATTGATTAGAGCATATTGTCTTACTCCTTTTATTATTCTTTCTCTTTGGAGCTTCAAAACCATCTATAGGAGGATTAACATTAGAGTTTTTGGGCAAATTATCTTATTTATTCTTAACAAACTTGCTATTGGTGATGATTTCATTTGGAGGTATGAGACTCTTCATAATTACCTTTGGGCAGAAGTGGGCTAGATGACCATGTTTGTGGCAGATCCTACATTGAAATGGGATTGCCTCATAGTCTATGTATTGGATCCAGGATAATTCCTCCATGTTAATTTCTATCTTAGTTGGGAGAGATTGGTTGATATCCATCTACACACAAATTCAAACATAAAAGACCTCTAAATTATGCTTAAAACATGACTAAAACTATATAAAATAATGTAAAACCATAAACTAAGCCATACTTATCTATCTGGTGAACTCTTTTTTTTGTAGTAGAAGTTTGCATGGGTGGGTGCAAACTTGTCTAGGCTTAGAAGTTCATATGGGGTGGTGGGAACTTGACTTTCTTTAGCAAAATTCATGGAATATGATTTTTTGAGTTTTATTGATGTTGTTACTCCTTTGTTCTTTCATTGAGTCACCTTCATAAGTTGCCTTTATTGTCAATAACTTGTTTAAGTCACAAGGAGTACCATGGATGTAATAAAAATCTATTACTATGATGGATGTGTTTTATGTGAGATTGTTTTTGGATGGCTAGAGTGATTTCAGAAGAGTTTTTGTAAGCTAAACTTGGAATCCCTAAAATGGTGAAAATGGATTTCTACTTATAGACTTGGACAAGGTTAGAGGAGGGTCTGAGGTGTCCCATGAGGTGTCCCCTATGAGGTGTATGAGGTGAGGTGTCATTCTAAGAGATGTCCCTTGAGGAGTCCTGGATCATAAATGAGATTGGGTGAGATAATCCCTCACCCATATACAAGTCATGATGACCTAGAGGAAAGTCTCCAAATGGCATTTATTGAAACTAACTTAGAAATATCTCCCAATTTAAAATTACCTTTTTGGTGCAAAAGTATTCAATTCTCATTTATTGCCCAAAAGAGTGTGAAATGGAGGAAATATTTGGGTGAGAGGTGGTAAGGCTAGGCTAGGCTAGACTAGGTGAGGTGGAAAGGCTAGGCTAGTCAAAGTAGACTAGGTGAGATGGAGGACTAGGTTAGTCAAAGTAGACTAGGTGATATGGAGGGCTAGAATTAAGCATGATTAGCCTAATTAACCATAGTATTAGCCATAAAGCAAGTTTTGACTAAGATTTTTGATATTTTGAGTTTAAAGTGTTTTTTGACCATGGTGGAGAATTCAACCTTGGTTGAGTTGTGAATGAGATCAGATGAGGACTTATAGTTAAGCGTAGGAATGGGCTTAACTAGACCAAGGGGGCTAACGATGATGAATAGTGATTTTGAGAAATGAATAGTTATTTAAAGCCAATTTATGAAATTTTTGAGGGTTTTACAAAGTGATTCATCATGAAGATGAGTAAAGTGGTAATGTGCAACTTTTGGGTATCTACATTGACTATTTAGGTTCTTAGAATTCCCATATTTGCTCCCATTCTATGTGATGGACTAGATATTTGGTATGGAAGTATGCCAACAATTATGTTTCATTGAGGAAATATTAGGACTTGGAACCAAAAAGAAAGGAAATTTCCCATAGACAATATTGTTGAAATATATTAGAGTTGAATATATTTCATTTGTTCTTAATGATAGGGAAATATATTAGATTTGAATATATTTTAATTGATTTTAATGATGGATAAATATATTAGAGATGAATATATTTCATTTCATTTTAATGATGGATAAATATATTAGAGATGAATATATTTCATTTAGTTTTAATGATGGAGAAATGTATTAGTGTTGAATATATTTTAGTTGATTTTAATGATAGAGAAATATATTAGGGTTGAATATATTTCATTCGATTTCATAAAAGAAAAATATATTAAGGTTGAATATATTTCAATGATTTAATGATAGAGATATATATATTTTTTGATAAGTAACTAGAATTTAATATACAAATTGGATTTTTAAGAGGATCCAAAAACCTTATAACAAAAAGGGTCGTAGCACCAAGATTTAAAGCAATTCCTAAGTACATGAAAATAAACACAAATTGAAAGGGAAAGGGCCAGAAACAACCCTTGATCCAACAGAAAGACCAGATTCTAGAAACCATTAGTGAGACCCACTTTGCCAAGGTATCATCCTCCCATTGCTAGCATATTGGGATCCTACCAGGGGTGGATACAATAGTCTGGGATCCACATGGGGGTGGATACAGTAGTTAAATATCATCCCAAGGGTGGAAAAAGAATATCTACCTAGACCTATGCAGGGGGAGCAGGAAGGCCAGGGATAGCCTGCAACCAAAAATCTTGCCCAAAAACTTGAAGCAGGGAAATTTAGAAAATTAGAGAGGATCCTAACCTAAGAATGCCACAGGATGCAATTTGGGTTGTAGCAAGGTAAAAAGTAACCGTGCAAGCAAAGCAACAAGCAACATTAGGATACAGGCTAGGAATCAGTAGCGGGACATCCTGGGAAATGGCATCAGGGTCCTCAAAGAAAAAAATGGGATGCCTGTAATTGAGCATGAAAAAATGAAAAACACTACTAGGGATATCTATAGGCCAAGATATCCCTATGCATAGCAAGGATAATTATGAGGAAGCCAAAATGATCCAGGGAAAATATCAACATGTGCAAATATAAGATCTTGAAAGCCAAAACTAAAGTAGGAATCAGGTACCACAACTACAAACTCATCGATATCCCCCTAGACTAGATAATATAGAAGGAATCCCCCACCACTCTAGCATAAATGCCTAGGAACCACCATCCTTGCTCATGAATAGATCCAGGGAACTGGGACCAGAAGCCCCTAAAAAGGAACTAAAATGAACAACCTAAGTATCCTAGGTGGGGAACAACAATAGGTACAAATATGGGATCCTCATAAGCCTAACCTGGGGGAATCAGGGTTTGCATGCATTGATCATGGTCCCCCCCAAGATCCAAACATGCAACAGAAACCCTAGGAACCCTATAATAAGGGACCAAGAGCCCCCCATCCTTGCTCATGGAAGCTTCAAGGAACTGGGACTGGGGTTGGGAACAACCTAGGAAGAGGAAGAGGCCCACCCCGATGGCCAACCAATGCCCTGGGTATCCACAAAAAAGTAGATCCAGCAATAAGAAGCCTCCAAATAGGAAATCAAAAAGGGCCCTACCCAAAGGGATGGGACCAACAACAACCATAGGCATCCCAGAGAGGAGTCACTAGCAAAAGAGGAAACTGGCCCCCCAAACCAACCTCAAAGTAGAGAGGACCTCATAGGATGCACCAAGAAGCAGTTGAAAACCCAACCTACCACCACCACCAAATGAGGAAGCCCTAAGAACCGGATCCAAGCAAAAACTTGCAAAAAACCCTAGTGGGAATCCTTAGGGAGATTGGGGAAGGGATCCCTAAACCATGTAGGGAACCCTAGGAGACCCCTAGGATGCACCAGACCCCAGACTCGGGTAGGTAAACCCTAAAACTATTGTGAAAGGAGCAGAAAGTGGATAAGGATATCCCCCCAAGGAGATCATCTGCTACAAAGCATTCCTAGAGCAGTATAACCCGAGATGAGCCAGATACTGGACAAGAACTAGGGGAGGAGGAGCAGGGAGAGGGAGTAGGACCCTCCCCCTCCCCCCAACCATCGATAGATAAATATATTAGGGTTGAATATATTTCATTGATTTAATGATAGATAAATATATTAGAGTTGAATATGTTTCATTTTATTTTAATGAAGAAATATATTAGAGTTTAATATATTTCATTTGTTTTAAACGATAGGGAAATATATGAGAGTTGAATATATTTCATTTGATTTTTATGAAAGATAAATATATTAGAGATGAATATATTTCATTTGATCTTAATGATAGAGAAATATATTAGAGAAGGATGTGTTTCATTTACTTTTAATGAGAGATAAATATATTAGAGATGAATATATCTCATTTGGATTTAATAATAGAGAAGTATGTTAAATATTAAAATACTTCATTGGATTTGAAATGGTTCTTTAGTAGAATGAATTTGAGATGTAATGGTAGATATTACATACCATTTTAGTTAAAGAATGAATTAGAAATATATTAGTAGAGAGTATATTTCATTTGATTAGCATAGATATGATTTACTTGAAGAATATATTAGTGGGTGGTATAGTTTCTTGAGTTAATTGAGTTATTAACACATAAGTAGTTAGTATGTTCCTTTTTGAATACTTGGAGTAAGTAGAAGGTTCCTCATATCCTTGATAAGTCCACATGGGAATTCATTAGAGATGATTATGATGTCTACTCTAAGGAGTTTTTATGTTTGAATATATTTAGTTGATGCATGGTTACTTTAGACATCTTGGAAGGGAGATGTTCCTTTGATTTTGGGTCAAAGGAAGAAGTTATCTTTAGGAGGATGAACATGGAGTTCATTATAGGGGATTATGGGGTTCCCTCATGTATTGAGAAATATGAATTAATGGATCAATTCATAGTATGGGGCATAAGGATAAAGGGGTCCTTATGTACCCATAATTGTATTAATAAGTTGGGAAGAGGAATCAAGATATTCCTAGAATGATTGTATTAGACTCAATTGCAATAAATGGAATATGGATATATTTTAAGGTTGGGTTTTTTTGAGAATTGTTTCCCAAGATACATGATGTGTCACATGTGTAGACATGGAAAATTGACCCAATAGAGTGAGTCATTTTTCCTACATCCTTAGAGAGACCTTCCAACTTTCCCAAAGCAAGTTTGGGCCTCTCTTCTCCTTCCTTTCCCTCTTTTTTTCCTAGTTCTAGTGAAATCATAGTCATCCCTTACGAGGCATGATTTTGCCTAGATAACCCTATTTTTTCAAATTGACCTCTTTTATGTCGATCCCCCTTAGGTTTTACCACCCATCCTTGTTTTAAATCCCTTACAAATATAGGGTTTGAATCCTTATTTTCCCCTATAACAAGTTTTAGGAGAGGTTATAAAAGATTCACAATATAAGCAAGAAGTGCCTAATTGCTAAAAGAGCCAACTGATCTATTTAATATTTTTAATTTTTGTGGAGTTCTCTTCTACTACATTGACTGTGTTGCTACCCTTGGTGGATAAGTGTTGGAGCCCTAAGGAGAAGTATAATATCTTGGAGGTCTTCATCCTTTTGTCTACTTTTTCTCTACCACTAGGTCTTTTTTGCTCATTTGCATTCATATACTATTAATTTCAAAACTTTCATCTTTTATCTGTTACTTTTACTTTATACAATGAAATCGTGTCCCATAATTACAAGGCATGATTTCATCAATAGAAAAATCATGGTTGCCCTATGTAGGATGTAATTTTTTCTATGTCAATCTTGGGGAAAAAATTCAAATTCAAACCCTAGATTTGCATTTCATGTTATATTTAGAGCATTATAGCATAATTTTCCCTTTGTTCATCATAATGTTCTATTGCATTATATTGTATTGTTCATCTTCCAAAAAGGTAAAATTTTACTTTTGTATTCTAAAGTTCTGCTAAAAGGACCTAGGGGGCTTTATTGTTGCACCTCCAAGTATAGTTATATAGTGGCCTAAGTAGACACCATAACACTGATCATATTTTTTGAGGGTTTTGTAAAATCACTTTGTAGTATTGAAGTTGTTGGATATTATTGGAACAACCATCGAATCAAATAAGTACCCTAATAGATATTTAGATTATTTGGTGTTTACTTTCTATTATTTTTGTTTAAAACCTAAATCACAAGTAAGGAAAAGCATTTGATCAAATTTCTAGTCATTTTAAATAATAAAAGCATATAGTGTGCATCTAGGGTTTCTAATATTGTTTGTGCATTTCTATTGGACCCTTTCTCAAAGGCTTTATTTTATAATCTTAGGGTTAGTGATCATTCAAATAATTAATCATACTAGGGTCAATTGTTGTCTTCCTGCATATTTTATGTCTTGCATTACTTTTTTATTATTATAGTGTAGTTGTAGAGAGGTCAAATGTAGCCGCATGCTAAATTGACACATTCAAACACATTCTACACCAAAATTAGAGTGGGTCCTAAAATCATTATTGGTTAACCCTTTCCCTTTCCAACTGAGTGTAGATTTATAACATACCCCGTGATCACCTCTTCTCCCACTAGATCTAGTTTAGAATCATACACGATAGGGTAGTTTTCCCCTCTAAAACATGTGATTGGTTTTTTGTTGACTTATGATATTATTCCTTCCCACTTTCTAGAGTTAGATTGTTATGGTCTTTGGATGCTCCGCATTAAAAGAGGGAAGGTCATGGACATGTATTTAATAGTAATCACATGATATTAGTATTTGGTATTAACTCATTCAATTAATGGTTAAGTTGATAGTTATGAGTGGATGATAAGTCAACAACCAACCAATCACATGATAGGGTAGTTTTTTCCCTCTACATATTTGGTCAACCCGACATGAAAGACATGTCTTAGTGACCAAATTAGGAAGCCTTTTTCTTGTTTGATTTTATTTTGAAATTTTTTAAACAAGATCACTAATTTGTTTGCTTAGGATTAGAATAACATTAATAAACACCTTAAAAATATTCTTGTGTATCTTTCGTTAGTTTTAACATCTATACTTTTGATTCTTCTAATGGCTCCATTCCTTAGAAGTCAATGAAGGTGTTTAGATTTTGATCATGTTTCCCAAGAAGATGATCAGATTGATAGAGAGAACCTTAACCTTGATGCATAAGAGTAAGAAAATATTGAAACTAAAACAAACTATGATCCCCTTGAAGTGCTCGATGGTGGCTACTTATTTAAATTATTTTACCATGTTTTGGATTTCATGAAATGTCATAGGAAAAAATTACTTAAGGCTATGGAATAGGAATCTCAACTCGAAAGAGATGAGACTCCTCATCCTCCAATAGTATCTCCTAGACATGTTCATAATGACCCTTTGTTTGAATCTTTGAATCAAGGTAATCCTATACTTAAACAGACTTATGTCATTATGGTAACCACCAATGTTGGAAGTTCTTCCAATTAGTAGGGTCACTCAAGGTTATTTTAAATTTCCTCCTCATTCTACTAATCTCAATATTATTTCTTCTATTCCACCAACTATTAGTTATCCTATCTAGCAAGATACCATATATTATAACCCATACCATAACAGTATCAATACCTCCAACATAGGCCAAGTACCCTTTCAACAACCTATCTATACCCCTCCCTTCGAAAATATAAGGGAATTGCACAAAAACAATCTTGAGGTGCAAATTTTAACTAATATGGTGAAAAAATTGGTTTCAAGAGTGGATATGATTCAACCTCCTAGTTTCACCTACAATTATAGAGAAATTTACAATCAGCCCTTAGATCCTATCATTACAACTAGGCCCTATCCAAAGCATTTTACCATGCTAGTTTTGCCTATCTATAAGGGAATGGAAAATCCAATTGAGAATTTAAGAATGTTTAGGATAGATTGCCATGATATCATATATGATGACACATTGTTAATAAATATGTTTCCTAAGAGTCTTAGTGGGATGGCATTAGAGTGGTATTATAAGTTACCCAACCATTATTTGAAGAGTTTTGAAGAGACAAATGAATTATTTGTTCAACAATTTGGTTCTTATTTTGAAAAGAATGTGACCATAAAATATGTCTACATGTTAAAACTAAGTAAAGAGGAAATTTTTCAGAATTCCTGTTTCATTGGATGAGTCTATTTGGACACTTGAGATATACCTTACCTCCTTGAGACATGCTTGAGATGTTTATTGGAAATTTGTAAGAGCATATTATGCATTGGAAATAATAACTATCACATATGTTGATCAAGAAATTGACCTAGAAATAAATCTAGAATAATCTCTTATAAAAATAGGATATATATTAAAGTGAAAGAAGACCGGTTCACTAAAAATCAGTATAAGAACACACATGTGGCAGTTGATGGAGTCACTGATAGTAGGCATGCTAATAGTATTGTTAACAACTTACAAAATATGGTGCTTAGACAAACTCCAAAATTCACAAGACTCAATGTGCCTATGGTAGTGATTCTAAATTTTTTTTTGGAAGCTCCAATAAGGAAACCTAATACCATAGCTAATTTTTATGAGATTGGTCAACATTGTGAATATCATAGAGTGGAAGGGCACTAGAAAAAATCTTTTAAGAGGTTGAAACATGTGGTTCAGGACCTTATTGATGTAGGATGGCTTGTAATAGAAGGTTTTCAACCCAATCCTCCATCAAAAAATCAACCTCCTACAAAAAAAAAAACCTAAAATAAATTAAGACATGGGTATTTTTCAAGATCCTTTCTCTAAGCATGGTCAGTAGGTAGAAAATCAAGTGTTCTATAAGAATGTGACACCTACCTATAATAATATAGTTTGTATGATACAAAAACTACAAGGCAACAAGTGTAGAATAAATGGATCCAATATTCTCAATAGGAGATGAGTTAGTAATCCAACCCACCTTCAAAAAATCCCTTAGTTTTGAAAAATACCCAAAAAAAGAGCACAAGAGTAGAAAATCCACCTTTAGTGTTAAAAACTCGATCTAAAGTCTCCTTTGACATGCAATAGTAGTTATCTAATACCCCAGCCAAGATATCTATCTTAGAAATCTTGTAAACTTCTCCTATTCATAGGGAAGCTTTGTTGGAACTTCTAAGACAACAATCTATCCCTACAAACATTTCCCCTAGTGCTATAGCTAACGTCATAGGTTCTTTTGGGATACATCACATCATATTTTTGGATGATGATATGCCTTCCTTAGACTTACAAGGATATTCTTCCCTTTATATCATAACATTTATTGGAAAAATGTTTATCAAGTGAATCTTGATTGACAACGGTTCTCCCCTTAATTCATGCACTTATCAATTTTTCAAAAAAATTTGATTAAAAGAGGAAGACTTAACTAAATTTGATATTATCATCAAGGCTCTCAACAAAGAGTTCCAAGAGGCTTGTGACATTGTAACTCTCCACCTTAGGGTTGGACCTTAGATCTTAGATGCCTTGTTCTATGTGGTACCTTTCCCAACATCTTTATATCTTCTTCTTGGATATCCTTGCATCCATGCGATGAAGGTTGTCCCTTCTACCTTTCATCAATGTTTAAAGATTAAATTTAATAATCAAGTTATCACCATTCTGGGAGACCCTCATCCATTCAAATATTATTCAATGGTCGAGTAAGCTCATTCTAGTCTCAATATATGTCTTTCAATTTCATCATTTTTTCCTCCAAGTTCCTCATATCAAATATTTGAGCAACTCGAGAGTCTAAAAGTGAGTGAGGAAACTCGAACAAAAGTTTCATCACAAGATAAAGTTAATCAATTTCTTCAAAAACCTCTTATGAACCTTTCCAAGCTACCACCTTCATCGAGTACTATGGGTTTACCTTGTAATAAGGGTGAATTTATACACATTAGCACATGTACCTTTATCTTCACAAGAATGACCTTTGAATAAAATATCCATGGTAGAAACCATTTTCTTGTGGAGAGTTATTTTTCTCATTGTTACTTGTCTAATGATTACCCACTTCTCAAGCAAATAATATCTAGCATGCGATATGTTGGTAAGGTTTGGGGCCATTGCAAAATGACATTCAAGAACCTTTGGATGTTAGGATTTGGCCTAGGAAAATTTGGTGTAGATTACATTACCAATAAAAACCAACCTCTACCATTTGATAATGATGATCATATTAAACATATGCTAAGTATATAGACCATAAATTATTGGAGTGGAGTGATGAGGATGAGGGACCCCTTATCCCTATAATATTATGTTTTGTAATATGGTAAATTTTATGTATTTTTATGATAAATATTATCCTTCTCAAGGAGACCCTCATTTACTCTCTTATAGATATCTTGTAAAATTAGGGATCACCCATCCTTTTATTAATAAATATGGTTCAGTAAGGTTTTGTGAAAATTTTCATGCAAAGGCTACAAAATAAAAATCTATGAAGGAGCTTCCGTGTGATTTTGATTTTCAAGATGATCCCCATTCTAGATGTTTCTTTGATGGATAAGTACCTTGTGCACTTGTTCTTTTTGTTAAGATAGGAGGCACAATAAAACTATGTGTTGACTATCATTCTGTTAACTTGCATTAACAAAATAAAATAAAATAATAAACCACTAATTAGGCATGATTTTCCATTTTAATTCATTGCATTCATTTTTTATTCATATTGCATGCTTGTGTGTCATATTTTGCATGGTTTGTCTGACATTTTATTTCACTTGCATCTTTGCTTGTCATAATTGCATTGTTGCTTCCACATGACTACTTGATCATATATCTTTTGGAGGATATTGTAACAATGGTATGTGATGACACCTAGTTAGGTCATAGATCACATGCATTGCACTCTCACTAGGACTTTGATTCCTAGCAAAGTCCCCAACCTAGGGCTTTTGCTTTTTCATTGTTACTCTTGTTTTTTATCTCTTTTTACTTTTTATTTTCTTTTTGTGTTCCTTGACCTTGAAAGTTTTATTGATAAACATTAATTTCTCTTCAGGTCAAGGGATAGTTTTTTTTCTTGTGCTTTGATTTTTCTCTCTTATCTTGTGTTAATTGTTTCTTGCTTTTCCACTTTTCCTTCTTTACTTTTCAATTGTTAAGATGTCCTCATGGGATAGGATAGATACCACATGGATATAATTTATGATGTTTATAAAACCACTTATTATCTTACACTCACTACTTAAATATTGAAACTTCAAGAAATATGCACATACCACACTCTTCTTTACTCGTTGCTTTCTTCCTTCCTTTTATTTAGCACATTCACACACTCACATCTTGTTTTGATTATTCTATCCATTCAAATTTTCATACACGCCACACCCTTATGGGAGGAGTACTCATTTTAGATCACCACTCACACACAACAAATCCTATACAGGATATCTTCATGGCCATGCATGAGGGGAAACCTCCATCTTGGTCATTTGTGAGCATACATCCTAGCGGGTATCTCTTTCTCATTTGACCATTTGAACGATTATTACGCATATAGTGGGTATCACTCCATAATTTTTTATGTTCTTTCATTTTTTATGTATGTATGTATGATTGGTCACACTGATCTGATATGGTCTATGCTGATCCAAGAATCATAGCTCAATCCTCCATCAATTTTTTTTTCTTGGCCTTTTTATTCTTCTTCTTCTTCTTTATTTTGTATTCTTCCTTTTCTTCTTCTTCTCCTTTTTTTCTAAAATCAAATCCCTTATTTATGGGTCACGATTTCACTTTGCAAATTTATGGTGCTCCATTTTTATGAGGCATGATTTTGTCAAGATTTATGTTTTTCTTTCCATTTTTTTTTTCTTATTTCTTGTCTTTTGTTTATTCTTCATCTTCTTTCTTATATTTTATTTATTTTGTGTATTTTCATGTATTGCATTCACTCCATTGTATCCATACATTTGCATTTTAGGTTAGTGATTTCCATATTTAAGTCATATCATGCATAAAATTATATTTAGCATTAAAAATCATCATAAAAACATTATAAAATAAAACACAAGCACACACATTTCACTAAAATGTAGTATGATATTAATCGAGAGATAGAAAAAGGTACATAGTTCTACCTAGTTGGTGTACCTTAGTCCAAACCTGGTACACTCCACCATACCTAAGGATGCATGCCACACTCAAAATTTGGCATGTCACCTTGATCCTCTTCCTAGATTTAGGAGTCTATATCCTCTACTCTACCTACCAAAGGTGGTCCTGGTGGGGGTATGTTCACGGACTGTGAAACCATATATGATATTAGATCGAGTTTGTCTTGATGTCTATAGGGATGAATTTTGTGGAACTCGTTGCTCTTTCAAACCTACCTAATAATATATCATATGGTACAAGGTTACCCTTCTACATGACTACCTCCAGTATATTTCCCATTCCCTATAGCTCTGCTTATAGTAGGCATATTCCATCTCTGTACTAGTTATTGATGACCATAAACATCCCCTCTATGTTGCATAAATGTATGATCATAAACATAAATCATTCACCAATATGTAGGAATATCAAATTATTCATCCAAAAATAATTATCCACAATAATAATTCATAAATTAGAGAGAGATAGATAATACCCTTAAGGTAGAAAAACACCAATAATTATGCTTAAGGAAGGAATAACTCCATAAGATATCCTAAGATGAGAGATCCATTTAATGAGGGCAAAGTCCAATAAGCCACTTCATGGATAAATATGATTACATAATATTGATCTCCATTCATGATTACAATGACAAATATCTCTTCTTTATATATCCATCTTCTCATTCTACTTTGGGGATCCTACTACTAATATAATATAATTGAAAGCATGAGATTTCGGAAGGAAAAACAATATTAAAGATGTAATGAAAACAGAACTTTGAATCAACCGAATATAGAGGAGAAAAGTAGGAGCACAACCCTTTTATATCAACTTCATCCGGTTACAATACATCTCCTACCTTTTCAGGGGCTAGGAGTATTAGTCTGTCTCGATTACAATCAAGATTAATATTTCTTCTATCCGCATGCCCACATTTGAAATGGACAGGCCAAAGTATTGTCGCCGCTTGCATTGATAAATCCTTGTTCCTTGCGGTTCTTCCTATGATCAGAGAAACACAGAGACGTTGTTAGTAGCACTTGCTGCAAAAGGGTAGAGCATTAGCTTTAAAAATCAATAAATAATACATTCGAAAGATTCATTAAATTCATGCAACCAAACAACTCTATGCAACCTGCGTTTCTAATGGAAATTCGAAAACGTCATCAGATGACCACTGTCCTTAAAACAGTCAGCCAACCTACTGTTGAATCAATGTTTTTCCCTACAGGTTAGTGGCGCAACAAAAACGAGAAAAGCGTGATAATATTTGACGAATGTCTAAAGTCGCGATAACATGATAATGTGTTTGATAGCCGATCTAAAACAATCTAAAATGTAATGCTTGAAATGTATTCGAACAGAAAGTGCACTTTATTTAAACACAGTTACTACGGGATTTATTCAGAAACATCTCAAATTAAATTGAAACTATGAACGTACGTGGGGTGCCCAAGCGGGCCGCCCTGTTAAAAATCTGACTTTGACGCCAATCCACTAGGAATTGGCTCAAAATCCAGGATAAAGTGTTGTCGGTGAATTGGTAGTTCACTGTGGTCGAATGTCTGGTTCGAAGGTCAGACTTACACTTCTGAAACCACCCACCAACCTCTCTTTCACAAGAGATTCTGGATGTGAAGAAGATAAAAATCTAAACTGATGCAATCGGGTCTTTAAATGAACAGCACTTCGTTGTGTTCACCCAAAAATGCTTGGTCCTTTTACATTGCATTGAGCTAGTTCTTATAGAGGATTTCACCTCTGAAACATTAATGTCAAACCCTAAATCCGTAGGGGCCACTAAGATTTGATCTTTGTCAGGTGATTTATGAGACATGGCTCGCACTGACATCAGTAGTTATGAGGCATGGCCTCGGATCGGATTTGTTCCTAACATTGCTTGTCTCATTAATGCAGTTGGTGAACTCCACCGTTCTACAGACCCACGGGGTCTCTTTGAAAAGGGGCACGTAGGGGTGCCATGTGGCGGTCATTCCTTGGATGTGGCGGCCATGCCAAAGTCTGC
Source organism: Wollemia nobilis (assembly GCA_028583015.1). Classification (NCBI taxonomy): domain Eukaryota; kingdom Viridiplantae; phylum Streptophyta; class Pinopsida; order Araucariales; family Araucariaceae; genus Wollemia; species Wollemia nobilis. Next base: position 905 of record JAQPPZ010010238.1, on the reverse strand, counting down.
CTTTGATTGGAGAGGTGTCTGCTTTTAAACACAAAATGTCGAAGTGTCGTGATATCGCGACGTCGCGATATCGCGATACTTGGGTCGAGGTTCCCCCTTGGGGCCTTAGGTGTCGCGATATCGCGACGTGCGATATCATGACATCTAAGGCCGAGGCTTCCCTTGGGGCCTTAGGTGTCGCGATATCGCGACGCGTGATATCGTGACATCTAAGGTCGAGGCTTCCCTCGAGGCCTTAGGTGTCACGATATCACGACGCACGATATCGCGACATCTAAGGCCGAGGCTTCCCTCGGGGCCTTAGGTGTCACGATATCGCGACATGCGATATCGCGACATCTAAGGCCGAGGTTCCCTTTTGATTAAGGCTTGTTTGCTCTTGAAGTTTTGCTTAAGGTTTGTTTGAATGAAGGCTTGTTAAAGCGACCAACTTTGCTTTGCCATTTTCCAACCTTGTAAACTGCTGTGTGAGTGGCTAGGACCACTGTTTGATCTCTAAGGACCACCCTGAAAGCTATGTATGTCAGTGCGATCAGTGTTTGTAGTCACGTAATCGGATTGGTGCCGTTTTAGTGTCTATAGATGACCCTTTTTGGGAAGTGCTGTGGGTGATGCAGTGCTGAGCAAAAATAGACAACCAAAGCACTAATGATTAGGGTTTCTTGGTAACCTAACCAAATTTTGATGCCCCAAGTATGGAAAGGGCATGCATTCTTGAATCCTTGCTTCTGACGAGCTAAGGAATTTGATTTCAAGTGTTAACCTATTTTGGTGAGGTGTGACTTGAGCTTGGACATTGATTAGTCATGATTAGGCAAAGGGCGTAACCTTTTGTCCATAGGGGAAACCTTGTGTTCATGCTTCGGGAATGCCAAGTGTTTGATCAATTTAATGATTGCTTGTTT
>JAQPPZ010010237.1:0-25029 GCA_028583015.1 Wollemia nobilis | reverse complement strand
ATATGCTTACATAAATATGCCTAGAATACCCATAGGCTTACATAGATAGATTCTCGTAGGCTTACATATAGAATGCCTAGTGGCTTACATAGAAGGCACTCGTAGGATTACTTAGCACTTGCACATAGGCTACAAAGAGAGCATCCATAGGAACTTCATTAGTGTCAACTTTGACCTAATAATATCAGATAACATATATTCTAACACAACTAAGGCATCAATCTAATAACTTAAAAATAAATTAAATTGAATGTCAAGAGGGAAACAAAAATGCAACTAGTCATTTAATATCTCTCATAGAGACATCACAAATGATACAATGGATCAACTCCTAGATACACCACAAATTGATACAATGGATTAACCATTAGGGGTATTGTTGGTCGAAAGTATGTCTAATGGTAAGGATTTTGCGTCCACAGACCTCGACCAACTTTGAATGGCCCCGAGACCATAAATCTCAAGGTCAATCTCCAGAGAAGGCCGACTCCTTACAAGTTCTAACCAAACTCTTGGGAAAAGGAAAGAGAAAGAGACTAAATAAAATACAAAGCTAAAATACAAAGTGGTACAAATCCAATCACATCAAGATACATGCCTAACAATTTTGAAACATAAAAAACATTCATGGACTACCTAATAGACTAGCCACTGATTTCATTAATCATTTACACACATAACCCTGCTAAGAATTCTTAAATTAAGGAACAAGTATCATGAAATCCAGATATTAGAATTAAAGCTAGTTAATTCACCTAACTATAGCAAAAATAATCAACAGAGCGAGATCATACATACATGAAAACAATTGAAGGTCAAACAGTAATCCACTTATATTGTTGTATGCATCAAACTGTACATGGAGGTTGTAATGACCATAGATGGCATGCCAAAAATTGTTGGTCGAAAGTATATCTAATGGTAAGGATTCTGCGTCCACAGACCTCGACCAACTTTGAATGGCCCTGAGACCACAAATATTAGGATCAATCTCTGGAGAAGGTTGGCTCCTTGCAATTTCTAACTAAATGCTTGGGAAAAGGAAAGGAAAAGAGACTAAAGAAAACTTAAAGCTAGAACATAAAGTTGTGCAGATCCAATCAGGCTACAACCTCCTTTTGCTTTCTCTCTCATTCCATTTTCCCCTTTTCCCCTTTGCGATGTAAGTAGCTAAAATCAAAGGAGCCGACATTCTCTAGAGATCAACGACCCCTTCCTCTCCCAAGCCTGACAGTCCTTCAATGTTGGTCGAGGACTGTCGGGCATGCCCCCGCTTGTTCGGTGCCTATTTTCACACCAACAATTTTTGGTGGCTTTGTGGCCTTTACAATTCATATGTAATTCATCTTTGCCTTGTAAATAATAGTACATCACTATTTGGTCTCTCAATCTATCTTCACTTCTATTTCTTGAATATGGATTTTTATTTTTGTGATGGTCGTTTGAGCTTGTTCACTTAATTTTGTTGTCTAGATTTTGTGGGTCTTGCTAGTCGATTCTGGAATTCACATCCATCCCTGGGTGTTAAGGTTTATTTTTTCTAAAGTCGGTTGGGTGGGAGCACTCTAATTTTACTGCCTGGATTTCATACACCCTACCGTTGGTTTTGGAATTTGTCCTTTCCTACTGTATAGATCGATAAGTGAGGACGAGACAAGCTGATTTGTTAGGTGGTCTACTATTGTTTGCATCGAAAACATTGAATGAGTATGTCTTGATGCGACCGTATCCCATCCTTGTTATTTTTTACTACAAAATCCCTTTGCTTTCTCTCTCATTCCCTTTACCCCTTTTCCCCTTTGTGGCATAGGTAGCTAGAACCAAAGAAGCTGACCTTCTCTATATATTAACTGCCCTTGCCTCTCCCGGGTCTAGTAGTCGTTCAATGCTGGTCGAGGATCACCAAACATGCCCCCACTCGTCTAGTGCCTATTTTCACACCAACATGTATTTGTAATGATACCTAATATCCTATTAAAGCTAACTCTAAGCCAACTAACTTGCCTTAAATTTTAAATTACAATATAATAAATGTATTAAACCCTTTAATAAAGGTTTATTATAGAGGTGGTTTAACCAATATTGTTAAGGGTAAGTGCATAAAAATTATCTATAAGCTTACATAAAGATGTCTGTAAAACACATAGTCTTACATAGATAAATGCTTATAGGCTTAAATATAGAATGCTTGTAGGCTTACTTAGAAGGCACTCATAGGATTACATAGAACTTGCCTATAGGCTACATCGAAAGCACCCATATGCACTTCATCATTGTTAACCTTCGCCTAATAAGGTCAAGTTACGTATATTTCGACACAACTAGGGCATCAATCTTGCCACTCAAAAATAAAACAAATTGAATGTCAAGAGAGAGAAAACAAAAGAGAACTAGTCACTTAATAATTCTGTCACAACAACATATTTATTATAACATAGAGAGATCCTTGTAATCTACGTTCAACTAGGTTTTTGATACAAAACCTTAAAAGTACTCTCAACTCATAAAGCTTCCACAAACTACTTCCAGAAAACCTCATTACTTTTAGAGTAGTCTTATAATAGAATTGTCAAAATTTTGATATTAAGAAATAGAGATGCACACCTACTATAGTATCATATCAAAGTTATCAACACTTTTAAAAAATAAATGAAATCAACACATTAGCAAAATTTTGAGATTGAGTAATAACGATGCACACCTACTATAGTAGCATATCAAAGTTATCAACACTTTAAAAAAATAAATGAAATCAATATATTAACAAAAAAGAGAGAATATCTCACAATTAAACACAATGCAGTATGAAGGGTGTTCGTAAATACCAAAGTAATCTCGTTAAAAAAAAAAATAACCACTCCAATTTATGATAAAAATGGTCGGTTTCAAATGACATAAATACCCAAATTACATGTGACCTTAGATCAAGGTTAAAGAATCAACATTTGGGTTTATTATTAAGTATTGTAGTAAATTAACCTATGCAAGGTGTATAAGGCCCACAGGGCTTCATAAATGAATACAATACAAAAGTTGATCATGGCCTCAAGTGAAACTTACCACATGTTCCAAGAGTATATGAATTATGTTATTCACATAAAATATCTTTCAAAATATTCTTATACCATAGCCATAGATATATTGAATCCCTTGGTTGTATCCTCTTTCTCCACATATTTTGTAATGTCATTATTTTTATTAACTCTTATTCTTTATCATTTGATATTACTACATGGACAAAATAATTAGATATATACTACATGATATAATTATACAAAATACATAGTTGGTAATGAATAAAATAACACACCACTTGTTATAAGATGTTGGAGCTTATCTTGGTGAATTCATTCAAGTAAAAGTAAAAAGTTGCACATTTACAAGTGTCAAACTAATAACAATATTAGTATGATCAAGTTCAAGTTTTATTTGAATTGTAAGCAACAAACATATCCTTAGTATTCATTAGATAGTTGAGAAGCAAATACTTATCTCACTAGAATCGCTTTTGAAATTTCTTTCATAGTAAGGAGGGCTATGATTCGATCCTTCCAGAGCCCCCCCCACACTCTTTTCCAGTTCAAGAATGGAGGAAGATTTGGCATCCCAAGGGTTGGCCAAAAGTGAACTTCTTTGCCTGGCAGCTGATGCACAATGGAATCCTGAACTTTGACAATCTCAGAATCGGAGGCATCATTGGTCCTTCCCAGTGTGTTTTATGCTATAGGAATGAGGAAACTATGGATCATCTTCTGTTTGATTGTCCTTTCACACAACAGATTTGGCATCGTTGGTTCTCCCATTTTAAACTTCAGGCTATTGGAGACTTGTCTCGGACCAATTTATGGGAAATCTGGAAGAGAGGTAGATTTACATCTAAAGCTCTTCGAACTGGCTGGGAGCTTGGTTTCCTTTTTATTTGGTGGCAGGTGTGGTTGGAAATAAATGCTTGTATTTTCCGTGAAACTTTCTCTTCGGTGGATGGGATATGGCAGGTCATCTGGAGCAAAGTTGTGGAAACCGTTGCCATCTATGCTGAGGAGGAAAATTAGCCTGCTTCTAAGCCTCTAGAAGAGAGAGCTGCTGATCTTGAGAGATAGGTAAGAAGTTGTTGGAAACCTCCCCCAGAAGGTTGGATCAAAATCAACACTGATGGAGCTGCAAAAGGCAATCCAGGCAATGTTGGAAGTGGAGTAATCTGTCGTGATCATGCTGGGGTTGTGCTCTATTGGGAATTGCAAGGTCTGGGATATGCCACAAACAATGAAGCCGAGGCCTTTGCTATTAAATCTGCTTCCATCTGGGCCGTCAAGCGGGGTCATAGAAATATAATCATTGAGTCTGATTCCCAAATCCTGGTTGGCGCTCTTGATTGCATGAGGAACTTTGCATTAAAATCTTGGAGGTTGCAGATTCTGGTCTCCCAAATTAAAGAGCTTTGGAAGGAATTAGAGGATGTGATACCTGTTTATGCTAGTAGATCTCTTAATAAAGCGGTTGATTTCCTTGCTAAGATGGGTGCTGAGAGAGAGGTTGGGATGCATCTGCATAGTAATATGCCTGTGGAGGATGTAGAGATTAGACAAGGCCTTGAACAAATTTTGAAATAATGTGCAGTGTTTTTTATGCTAAGGAATTTTTTTGTCGCGATATCGCGACATGTAGTGCTGTCGTGGCCTCTAGCTGGAAGTTGTCGCGATATCGCGACAGGTTGAGCCTCCGCGGCCTTTGGTGGGTTTCTGTCGTGCTATCACGACATGTCGCGCTATCGCGGTCCTTGTTGAGATCCTGTCGCGATTTCGCACCCCTTTTGAAGTTGAAAAGCAAAGTTGAAATTTCGTCGCGTTATCGTGACAAGTTGGAGAGTGGGAAGCTGCAAGGTAATCTTGTCACGATATCGCGACACGTTTGGCACTTAAGCGGCTGGGAGGAAAATTGTCGCGATATCGCGACCTGTAGCGCCGTCGCGGCCTCGAGCTGGAAGTTGTCGCGATTTCACGATAGGTTGAGCCTTTGCGGCCTTTGGTGGGTTTCTGGCACGATATCGCGACATGTCGCGCTATCGCGGCTCTTGTTGAGATTATGTCACGATTTCGTGCCTCTTTTGAAGATGAAGAGCAAAGTTGATAATTCGTCGCGATATCGCGACAGTTTGGTAAACTGGAAGCTGCAAGGTATTTTTGTCGCGATATCGTAACACGTTTGGCACTTAAGCGGTTGGGAGGATAATTGTCGCGATATCGCGACCCTTTTGTGGCATGAGTGCCGTTCAGAAACTTCATCGCGATTTCGCGACTCCTTTTGCGTGCGGCTGCCGAGGGCCCTTCCTGTCGCGATATCGCGACATGTCGCGTTATCGTGACTGTTGGCGCCGACGCGGTCGAGACGGGGGTGATTGTAGCGATTTCGTGACATGTCGCGATTTCGTGACATGTCGCCTTTTTGCGCCCTGTTGTTTTCTTTGCCCTGGGGTTGCTAGTGCTGCCTTTGTGCTTTGCCCTTGTTGGTTTGCTCTTTTCTCTGGGTCGGGATGTGTTTTCTCCCGTTTGTAATTGGTCTTTGTATTAATACAAGTTTTCATTTTTTCAAAAAAAAAAAAATTTCTTTCATAGTAAATTAACAAAATGTATATTAAAATTAGAAGTAATTAGACTTATACTAAAACGCCAATGCTTGTGACAATTAATTTTAACGTTGACATGAGAGGCATGGATATTGGTTTTGACATGATTAACATTATTAAAGATAAATCTTATGGATTTTTGTGCAAGTGGTGTGAGTGAAGAGTTTCACTCCATAAGCCAGGGTTCCAAACCTTAACATTTAATCCCACGAGATTTAGGGTAAGTGGTTAGGTGTGAATATTTTAATTCTACAAACAAATTTCAAACCCATGGATGATTCTTAACATGTTTATCAAAAGGTATGAGTTGAATTTGTTAAAACCATGGACTTCCAAGGAAGAGACCTATGTTCAAATCTTGCTAAGAGGTGATGTATGAATTATTGTCAAGTTGATGTTGTAATACTACCATGTGATTTGTTAAAATGCCATGGTAGTGTGGTTATAATATAATGTGTGGGACTTATTTTAACCCATTATAACCCAATTAAAATATATATTGCAAAAGATGAATGAGGTGTGATTAAATATATAAAAGTTCCTTTCTAATGTCCTATAATATGTGTTTTTGTATATTTTGATATTTTTAACAAATCTCTCTTAATATAAAAAAGTGGAAAGTGAAAAGTAGTTTTTAACATATATGAGACCGTAGACCACATAGGGCGATGAATTTTAGTATGGACACATTGTCACTTCTAGATTGGATTTTTGTTGGAGCTCAACAAGGCATGGTGCACAAATCTACCACCTATAGGATTCGAACCTTGGACCTCATATTTGGAGTTCCTTCATCATTAGGCCCACTCAAATAAAACAAGTTATTCAACTAGGACAAAACACTTGGATACCTTGAAATTTCAAAAAAAAAAATAGCAAATATACCAAAACAAATATAAAAAATTCCACCAAAACTTTTCAAAAAATAAAAATGACCTTGAGTCAATGTAATATTGCTACATGTAAAAGGGATGCATCTTGGTTACTAACTATGAATTTGGTAAATCAATCGTTGCTAAGTTCCATTGGTTTGAAATAGGAAATGCCACTCGAGTACCGAGTTTGTTGCTCATTAGTTAAAGGTGAGTAAGGAGTGTTGTGCATTGAGGCTTTATACCATTGGTTAATCCCTTTTATATAGGTTGAAACATTGATTGCATACTCTTCATAATATGACACATTAATCATCAAGGCTACATTATCTACAAAACATGTCAACTATCTAACAACAAAGTCAAAATGACTAGCAAGGGAGTTGAACACATGACCTTGTAGGCACCAAGTGTCTACACACATTGTGCTAGCCACATGCCCTTGGGGGTTGTTAAAATAAAAAATGTCATTGCTCCTTTTGAAGGATCTAATAGGCCATGTTAGGGGTTCGTTGGGTTTGTGGTTACCATCCCCCAGATATCACAACATAACATCCTCACAAAGTTTGCTTAAAAAATCTAGGATTGAGATCGAAGTCATTCCCTTCTAATAACAACCAATCGTACCACATCTAACCACTATGCCAATAAGCATGCCAAGGTCAAAAGAGAACAATGGTGCCTTTGAATAAGATTTGTTGGTTTTTTAAAAGGTCATGTGTGCTCAAGGGAATTCACACCACGGGGGGTCCCTCTAAGGAAATGGTAAATACCACGTGAGTGCATATAGAGCTATTTTTAATATCAAGTTGAACCATCAGTATATTTGTAAGTATCTTATAAAGGAGGGTTATTTAAAATTCATGCATACCTAAATATAAATTCCACCTATAAAAAAAGGGATGAGAAGAGAGGGTGGGGGTTATATTTGAGTTGCATGCCAAATATTTATATCATTTATAACATCAAATAGTTCTAAAATAGTAAAATATTTAATAAAACAAACCATGTAAAATTTGAAACTAAAATTACATAAAGAGGAAAATTTTACTTAACTTTTTAAAACCATATATTGAACCTTGAATTTAAATAATAATACTAGAATATGACCCTTTAATTGATTATAATCAACTATAATTACAAAGTTATAACTTTTCATTAGGATTGTGCTCTTTCACTAGAATATTATAAATAGAGAGAAAATTATTCATTCACATTCATCATCAAATATCATGTACTTATATTTACCTCTTTTTGATACATACATCACAATTTACACTCCTAAATAACTTCATAAAAGGTGAATCAATATGAATGAACAATTTCTTTAATATCCTTTATACTCAATGGTTTGTAGGACCTATCAAAGTTTATCCAAAGATAAACATAAATGGTTCATTATTCTAGTCAAATATAATAAAACTACTTCAATATATATGATTTAATTGATTCACCTTTTATTTAAAATAGTAAAAATAATCATATTGATTTACTTTGAAGAATACAACTTATATGTATATGATATACAAATGATTGAATTTATTACTTTAACATGATTTTCAATATATATATTTTTTATCTCATGCACATTAATTATATGTAGTTAATCATATTAAATGTAAAATAACTAAGTAAATAAACAATTAAATTAAAATAAGAAATCATCTATCCTTATTTCATTGAAAAACTTAAATATCATTGAAATGAATTGAGTGAACATACTCACACGAAATAGACAATAAAAATCATGTAAATAAAAAACACAAGAAAATGTAGATATATAAGTTAAATATAAAAACCACATTAACTTATGTTAGGGGATTTGTAGAACAAGTGTTTATAAAGACTTTCAAAAGATGAAAAGAGAGATTAGGTTTCACATCTTCGCTCCTCACAAGTAAGTGATATGTAAAATTTAGTTGAAGGTTGATTAAGCTTACAAACAAGTGTTTATGAAAACTTTCAAAAGTTGAAAATAAAGATTTGGTTTCAAATCTCCACTCCTCACATGTAGGTGATAAATAAAATTTAGTTAATGGTTGATTAAGCTTGCTAGCGTGGATAGGCCCGACTCTATGTAAATTTGAAGAAAGAGAATCCCTCAGACATGGAATCTAATTCCACATAATACATTTTCATAAATGAACCTAAAAAAAAACATTAATTCAATTAATTAATTTTTTTTTTGGATATACAAAGAAATCGACAACTACCTTTCCTTTTTGAACAACTGGTCACAAGGTCGAGTCACATTGCCTTCGGTATCGTCAAATCATGGTGCTATTGCTATAACCCCTATCTTGCCTCGATACCCCGGTGGCTCGATGTTGGTACCGTCGTCGTTGTCATCAAACTAACGCACACTCAGCAAACTCAAGTCAAACTACTACCTTTGTTTAGATTAAGCATGCCCTCGAGGTTTAAACCTAAGTCTCCTTTTGGTAAGTTTCCAACGTCTGGCCTCGAGGACTCAATGAGTTTGTATAGGTTTTTATGAGGGGTATCAATCCCCTCATATTGAGTGAGGTTTGAACCTTACACCTTTCAAAGAGCTTTGAGGCTAAAACCCTTACCACTACAGGAACTTCCATGCAACTAATTCAATTTATTTTATTTGTATTAATATAAATATAATAATAAAAAAGTAGTAGTCTGATTTGAACCTTTTGAGTGCGTGACAATCGCACGATGATAGTACGATTTTGGGGTGGTCTTTTCCAAGCCGGGTCAATAATAGCAAGGCAGAATAGGTTTGGTGGGAGCGGCCCCTCTAGTTTGAACCCTACACATCTTACTAAAAATAGTATGATTGTAGTGTGGTTGTGACCAGCTATCCTATGTAACCCCAAAAAAAATAATTTTAAAAACTTTTGAAAAAAAAAACTTTTAATCCTACCCTTATCTTACTATTTTTTGTTGTGACCAGCTATCCTATGTAACTCCAAAAAATATAATTTTAAAAGCTTTTGCAAAAAAAACTTTTAAACCTAGGCGGCACACTATTTTTTTTCTTAGCTGAATTATTCAGAAGAGATTTCGATTTTACTCATTTGTTAGACTAAAACTCCCAGAAGACAAACTGACCACTGAAATTCTGCAGGCAACCTCGGCTATATACATTCTGAATGTGAACAATGCTGATAAAGAGTGTCAGGGTTCCTCAATGTTCCCTTCCTCGCGTCTAATGCAGTATTGCATAGTCATCGGGGTCAAAGTGCCATCTTCGGCAGCAGTGTTTCCATCTTCAGTAACAACAAAGAGGGGTTTCACCTGTATGTGCATTGCAAGTACTGAGAACATCAGAAGCAGGTCCTCCTACATCTACTAACATTTCTATTCTCATCATGGTAAGTTGGTTGCATTTAATCAGCGTATTTTGCTAGATATGTGTTTTTTTGAAAAAAATCTGTTAATGTTTTAGGGTTTTTTTCATTGTGCTTTTTTGAAAAAACATATTTCATCTTCTTAAATTGGATTCTATCGCTATGTGTTTGAAAAGCTTCTAGGATTTAAGGTTTAATTTTTTCTAAAAAAGCTTCCGAGGTTCGGGGTTTATTATTTTTTTAAAATAATTTATTTATATGATATTAGTTTTTTTAAAGTTTGATTTACATTATGTACAATGTATTGGGTTTCTCGTTTAATGGGAAGGGTTTTAAATTCAGTTTTCGAAAATAAAATATATTTATGTGTGTAGGGTTTTAGAAAATAAAACTGAAATCTTTATAACAATTTTATATATTCATGTTTTATCAATTAATTATTCATATTTCACTTAATCATTACAATAAAATTGTGATTCGATGTGCATTTACATCTACATTAAGTATATAAAATTGTATGGTATAAAATTTTATGTTTATATTTAATATTATAATAATAAAATTGTATGTATAAAATTTTATGTTTTTATTTAGATGTAAATTTGTATCAGACTAAACTCCCACTGACAAACTGACCACCAAAATTCTGCTGGCAAACCCTCTTGGGCTATACATTCTCAATGTGAACAATGCTGGCGAAGACTTTGAATGTTCCTTAATGTTCCCTTCCTCGACTGCAAAAAGGAAATTCGTCTAATACAGTATTTCATAGTCATCGGAGTCGAAGTGCCTGCCCTCTGGCATCTTCGGCAGGAGTGTTTCCATCTTCAGTAACTACGAAGAGGATTTTCACCTGTATGTGCATTGCAAATACTGAGAAGAGCCAGAATGTTGGTCCTGTTACATCTACTAACATTTCTATTCCCATCATGGTAAGTTGGTTGCATTTAATCAGCGTATTGTGCTAGATATGTGTTTTCTTAAAGGAAAAAGAAATCTGTTTTTTTTTCACTGTGATTTTTGAAAAAACACATTTCATCTTTCTTAAATTGGATTCTATCATTACTTGTGTTTGGAAAGCTTCTAGGGTTTAGGGTTTTTTTTGTTTTTTAAAAAAATTATTTATACGATCTTGGTTTCTTTTGCAAACTTTTAAGGTTTAATTTTTTTGTATTTTGTTTTTTAAATAAATTATTTATACGACTTTCGTTTCTTTTGAAGTTTGATTCAAATCATGTATTAGGTATTGTATTGGGTTTCTTCTGTAATGGGAAGAGCTTCAAATTCAGACACTCATACTTGTGGGTGTAGGGTTTTTGAAAATAAAACATTTGAAAAACCTTTTATTAACATTGTAATAATTTTATATATTCATGTAATAATTTTATATATTCGTGTATTTCATCAGTTAATTATCCATCTTTCATCCACTGTTGATTATATTGCATACAGTTACAGTAAAATTGTGTTATGATTCGATGTGCATTTGTACCCACATTGAGTATATGAAATTGTATGGCACAAAGTTTTATGTGTATGTTATGTTATAGTAATATTGAAGATGCATGTAAATTTGTAATGGTTCTGCAGCATTTAGTTTCCCATAAATTTGGTAACAAAATGTTAATTCTACATGTGGTAGTATGGCATAGCTACAAAAAAATTGCAGCTTGTTCATTACGACCATTTGTTATTAGAAATTGTAGTATGTTTATTTTTGTCACTCAGGATTTAAAGATGATATTTCATATTTGGATTGCTCCTTTAGTCCAAACTTGTATCAGGGAGAGTGGGTGCTTCAATTTGGAGTGTCCCTACTTTTTGCAATTGCATACTCTTTATCTAGGATGGACACATACAGACAAATAGAATGGATTTGGAGCAACGGGGTCATAGGTAATGCCAAGAACTTAGAGGCCTACAACTAGTCATTAGGTTGTATAGCTGGGAATCCTTCAATTTTGATTATATATGCTATTCGGTAAGGAACACCACAATCAATATGATCTTTTTAAACCATGTTATGATTGCAATTATCTATGTGTACATACTCAATTGTTGTTACTATCATAGGGTGTAGTGTTCAAGATGCTATGGTCAGTATTATGAGCTTCATATTCTGCCCATGAGCCAACTACAGTCAATATATGTCCAATGGTACCCATGGAAGTCAAATGGCCGAGGATCGAACAGTAGCCAGGGTAGACCTCAAAATACTGTTCACAGGTGAAAATCATATTACTAATGTCAAGATCATGTTCAGCAAGGAGATGTGGTATTAACTTTATGAAGCCAAATACTATCTTGTTATGAGGACTTTGATTTAGATCAATACAAGTCATTGATTTCCATTTGTCACCATGCAATGAGCAGTGATTCTTTACCTTCAGTTCATAAAGGTGTTGTCAAACTTGAAAGAGGGGAAAGTGTAGGGGACACAAATATATTCATTTGTTGACACTCCTTTTGCACATAGAAAGTGATGGTGCAGTTGTGAGTTGTTTAATTGACAAGAGTAGTTTCATTATGATGCCTCATTGATGACAAATTATACTTCTTATAAGATACGTCTTTCAGATTAGATGTTATAATAAATTACCAACAACATATTTTCTAATTTCACACAATTTTTTCAATGTTTGTTGCTTTAGTGTATCCAAAAAGGGTTTATGCTTGGATGGATAAGTGTAAGACAATCAAGTCCTTCTATAGTGATCACACTATAACAGTCCGAGGTAAACAAATCATAAGTGGTGTAGCAGAACTGCACAGCACACCTTAAAACGAAAAATGTAGTTATAAGCATATATAGAACCCTTGTCTGGGTACTACCATGGTATTTATAAGCACAGACATGATTAGTGTTTATGTTTTAATACAACTCATAAAACTGTCTTACAATACATTCTTGCAACATCAATATTCATGCTAAAGATAAAATTGATTATCTAACTTACTGAATATGTAATGGAACTGATATAGCACATTCATGCTCATTTTATAAATCATTTGTACAAAATTATGCCTCTATAGCTTACTGAATGCATGCAGGAGATAACACTGCTACCACTTGGTCAACGTTTTCGCATACTTAATTCTGCACATGCATCAACATATAGAGCAATTTCACGAATCCTACATTATGTACCTGATGAGAATAACAATATCAGGACAAATTGCCAACAATCTCGAGGTTAACTAAAACAACAGATACAGATTAAGTTACTAGGTTTTGATTCGTGTTTGAGTTTGCCAAAAATAAAAATTGAAAAAAATTATTAAAAAAATTAGAGATAAAATTTGCCATGAAGTTTGATAAAGGAAATAAATATTTTTATTAGAGTAAACGTCAAAAAAAACTAAATATTTCGTACAAGAATGAGATTGACTTGGACATGTCTCTATAAATAAGTTGCCCTAATTAATCTGGTTGTGTAAGGTAGAAAATCATTAATGTTTGGGCATTGTTGCTAAAATTTGCCGGGTCCAATAACAGTGGATACAGATGTGTTTCTGCATAAATATGTGTATGCATAGTTGAAAAAATCAGATAAGAATCAACATAGAAAAAGAATAAAAAAATCGATCAAAATGGATAATTTTTTATTGGAAAAATGAAATTTTTTAAGAAAAACTTTTTTCATCCGTATCACAAATTTTTGGAAAAAAAAAGGGGCCAGGCTGTGAATCGGAAAAAAATGGCTCGAATAGGGTTTTTTTCTGCAGATTTTCTCAACTATGTGTATGTCCAACGGATAAATATCATGTGAATGCATACAGAGGTATTTTTAATATCAAGTGGATCTATCCATATATTGGTAAATATCTTATAGGGGAGGGGTGTTTAAAATTCATGTATACTTAGATATAGATTCTACCGGTTAAAAAAAAAGGGACTAAGAAGAATGGGTCATGGCAGATATTTATATCATTTATAACACCAAATAGTCTTACGGAGGAAATGGTGAATATGATGTGAATGCATATGGGGGTATTTTAATATCAAGTTGACCCATCAGTATATTGGTAAGTATCTTATAAGGGAGGGGTGTTTAAAATTCATGCATACTTAGATATAGATTCTACAGGTTAAAAAAGGGTTGAGAAGAGAAGATGAGGATTATATCTCGGTTACATACCAGATTTTTATATCATTTATAACATCAAAAAGTTCTAAAATAGTAAAATATTTAACAAATCATGTAAAATTTAAAACTAAAATTATACACACGAGAAAATTTTACTTAAAAAAATAAATTCTCACTAATAAAAATCTAAAAAATAAAAATAAAAAACGCTAATTCAATTTAATTTATTTCCAAAAACGTTTAAACCTAGGCTCCGCACTATCTTCTTTTCTTAGCTGAATTATTACTCTCCATGGCACGTGTGTTTTCTCCTTCTGTATGTATTCAAACGAGATTTCAATTTTATTGTTGTAGACTAAAACTCCCACTGACAAACCCATCACTGAAATTCTGCAGCCAACCCCTCCTCGGCCGTATACATTCTGAATGTGAACAATGCTGGCGAAGACTGTGAGTGTGATTGTTCCTCAATGTTCCCTTCCTCGACTGCAAAAAGGAGATTCGTCTAATGCAGTATTGCACAGACATCCGGGTCAAAGTGCCTGCCCGCTGGGATCTTCGGCAACACTGTTGAGGGGTTTCACCTGTATGTGCATTGGAAATACTGAGAAAAGTCAGAATGCAGGTCACATCTACTATCATTTCTATTCCGATCATGGTAAGTTGGTTGCTAGTGTTTTTTATTTAAATTTTTAGGTTTTTTTCATTGTGATTCTTGAAAAAAACATATTTCACATTCGTAAATTGCATGCTATTCTGACATGTGTTTGGAAAGCTTCTATGGTTTAGGGTTTATTTTTTTATTTTTAAATAATTTATTTATATGATTTTTGTTTTTATGAAGTTTGATTCAAATTATGTATAATGTATTATATTGTTTTTTTTAATTGGAAGGGCCTTAAACTCAGACACTCATACTTGTAAGGGTAAAGTTTTTAAAATAAAACAGTTAAAAAACCTTAATAATAATTTTATATATTAATATATTTTATTAATTAATTATCCATGTTTAATCCACTGTTAATTATATTGCAAAAATGATTCAATGTGCATTTGCACGCACCCACATTTATATAAAATTGTATGATATGTATGTTTAATATTATATTAATGGCGAAGATACATGTAAATTTGTCTCATTTATAGACTAAAACTCCCACGAGACCTGATAGACCGACCGCTGAAATTCTGCAGGCAACCCCTCCACTGTTAATTATATTGCAAAAATGATTCAATGTGCATTTGCACGCACCCACATTTATATAAAATTGTATGATATGTATGTTTAATATTATATTAATGGCGAAGATACATGTAAATTTGTCTCATTTATAGACTAAAACTCCCACGAGACCTGATAGACCGACCGCTGAAATTCTGCAGGCAACCCCTCCTCGGCCATATACATTCTGAATGTGAAAAATGCTTGTGAAGACTGAGTGTTCCTCAATGTTCCCTTCCTCGACTGCAAAAAGGAGATTTGTCTAATGCAGTATTGCATAGTCATCGGGTGCCCTCTGGCATCTTCGGTAGCAGTGTTTCCATCTTCAGTAACTACGAAGAGGAGTTTCACCTGTATGTGCATTGCAAATACTAAGAAGAGCCAGAATGCAGGTCCTGTTACATCTACTAACATTTCTATTCCTATCATGGTAAGTTAGTTGCATTTAACCAACGTATTTTTGCTACATATGTGTTTTTTTAAGGAAAAAATATCTGTTAATTTTTTAGGGTTTTTTTATTGTGATTTTTGAAAAAACATATTTTACATTCGTAAATTGGATTCTATAGCTACGTGTGTTTGGAAAGATTCTAGGGTTTAAGGTTTTTTTGTTTTAAATAATTTATTTATGCGATTTTGGTTTCTTGTGAAGTTTGATTCAAATCATTTATATCGCATTGTATTAGGTTTTTTCTTTAATGAGAAGGGGCTGAAACACAGACACTCATACTTGTGGGTGTAAGGTTTTTGAAAACAAAACAGTTAAAGAAAACCTTTTATTTGCATTGTAATACTATAGATATTCATGTATTTCACCATGTGCATTTGTACCCACATTGAGTATATGAAATTGTATGGCACAAAGTTTTATGTGTATGTTTCATGTTATAGTAATAGCGAAGATGCATGTAAATTTGTATGGTTTTGCAGCATTTGGTTTCCCAGAAATTTGGTAACAAAATGTTAATTCTACATGTGGTAGTATGGCATAGCTGCAGAAAAATTGCAGCGTGTTCATTACTACCATTTGTTATTAGAGCATGGTTGCAAAGAAATTGCAGTATGTTTATTTCTGTCACTCAGGATCTAAAGATGATCTACACATGGTAGTATGACATATAGCTCTAGAAAAATTGTAGCATGTTCATTACTACCATTTGTTATTAGACCATGGTTGCAAAAAAATTGCAGTGTGTATTTTTCTGGCACTTGGGATCTAAAGATGATCTTTCATATCTGGATTGCTCCTGTCAGTCCACACTTGTATCAGGGAGATTGGGTGCTTCAATTTGGAGTGTCCCTACTTTTTGCAATTGCATACTCTTTATCTAGGATGGACACATACAGACAAATAGAATGGATTTGGAGCAATGGGATCATAGGTAATGCCAAGAACTTAGAGGCCTACAACTAGTCATTAGGTTGTACAGTTGGGAATCCTTCAATTTTGGTTATATATGCTATTCGGTAAGGAACATCACAATTCAATATGATCTTTTTACACCATGTTATGATTGCAACTATCTATCTGTACATACACAATTGTTGTTATTGTCATAGGGTGTAGTGTTCAAGATGCTATGGTCAGTCAAATGTGTCAGCGATCCCATTATGAGATTCATATTCTGCCCATGAGCCAACTACAGTCAATATATGTCAAGAGAGGGAAACAAAAAGGCAACTAGTCACTAAATATCTCTCCTAGAGACATCACAAACTGATACAATGGATCAACCATTAGGGGTATTTGTAGTGATACCTAATATCTTACTAAATGCTAACCCTAAGCCAAGTAACTTGACTTAAATTTTAAATCACAATATAATAAATGTATTAAGCCCTTTAATCAAGGTTAATTACAAAGTGAGTTTAACTAATATTTTTAGAAGGGTGAATACATCAAAATTGCCTATGGACTTACATAAAGATGTTTGTAAAACAGTCTTATATGGATAATTGCTTATAGGTGTAAATATAGAATGCCTATAGGCTTACTTAGAAGGCACTTGTAGGATTACATGGCACTTGCCTATAGGCTACATCAAAAGCACCCATAGGCACTTCATCATTGTTAACCTTGGCCTAATAAGGTCAGGTTATGTATATTCCAACACAACTAGGGCATCAATCTTGCCACTCAAAAAATAAAACAAATTGAATATCAAGAGAGGGAAATAGAAAGAGAACTAGTCACTTAATATTTCTGTTAAAGCAACATATTTATTGTAACATAGAGATTCTTGTAATCTGCGTTCAACTAGGTTTTTGACACAAAACCTTAAAAAATACTGGCAACTCATGAAGCTTCCACAAACTACTTCCAGAAAACCTTGTTACTTTTGGAGCAGTCTTAGAATAGAATTTGCCAAAATTCTGAGATTGAGTAATAGAGATTCCCATCTACTATAGAAGCATATCAAAGTTATCAACACTTTTCAAAAATAAATGAAATCAACACATTAACAAAACAAAAGAGAATATCTCACAATTAATTACAATGTAGTATGAAGGATGTTGGTAGACACCAAAGTAATCTCATTAAAGGAAAGAATAAGCACTCCAATTTATGATAAAATGGTTGGTTTCAAATGACATAGATACCCAAATTACATGTGACCTTAGATCAAGGTTAAAGAATCAATATTTGGGTTTATTATCAAGTATTATAATAAATTAACCTATGCCAGGTGTAAAAAGGCCCACGGGGCTTTATAAATAAATACATTCCAAAAAAAATAAAAATAAATACAATACAAAAGTTGATTATGGCCTAAGTGAAGCTTACTACATGTTCCAACAATATATGAATTATGTTATTCACATAAAATATCTTCCAAAATTTTCTTATACCATATCAAGTAGGTATATTGAATCCCTTGGCTGTATTCTCCTTCTCCACATACTTTGTCGTGTCATTTTTTTTATTAACTTTTATTCTTTGTCATTTGACATTTCTACATGGAAAAAATTATTAGATATATACTACATGATATAATTATACAAATTACATAGTTGGTAATGAACAAAATAACACAACAATCTTTATAAGTTGTTGGAGCTTGTGTCATTATTTTTATCAACTTTTATTCTTTGTCATTTGACATTTCTACGTGGACAAAATTATTAGATATATACTACATGATATAATTATACAAAATACATAGTTGGTAATGAACAAAATAACACAACACTTGTTATAAGTTGTTGGAGCTTGTCTTGGTGAATTTATTCAAGTAAAAGTAGATACTTGCTGTCAAACTAATAACAATATTAGTATGATCAAGTTCAAGTTTTATTTGATTTGTAAGCAACAAACATATCCTTAGTATCTAATGGATAGTTGAGAAGTAAATAATTATCTCAATAGAATCACTTTTGACATTTCTTTCATATTAAAAATAACAAAAATAAAAATAAAAAATAAAATAACAAAATGTATACTAAAATTAGAAGTAATTAAACTTATCAAGTTCAAGATTTATTTGATTTGTAAGCAACAAACATATCCTTAGTATCTAATGGATAGTTGAGAAGTAAATAATTATCTCAATAGAATCACTTTTGACATTTCTTTCATATTAAAAATAACAAAAATAAAAATAAAAAATAAAATAACAAAATGTATACTAAAATTAGAAGCAATTAAACTTATACAAAAACGCTAATGCTTGTGACAATTAATTTAAACATTGACATGAGAGGTATAAATAGTGGGTTTGACATGATTAACATTATTAAAGATAAAGCTTATGGAGTTTGGTGCAAGTGGTGCGAGTGAAGAGTTTCACTCCATAATCTAGGGTTCCAAACCTTAACATTTAATCCCATGGGATTTAGGGTAAGTGGTTAGGTGTAAAGAGTTTCATTCTATAAACAAGGTTCAAACCCATGGATGATTCTTAACATGTTTATCAAAAGGCATGAGCTGAAGTTGTTAAAAGCATGGACTTCCAAGCAGGAGACCTTTGTTAAAATCTTGCTAAGAGGTGAAGTATGAATTATTGTCGTTGATATTGTAATACTTTCATGTGACTTGTTAAAATACCATGGTAATGTGGTTACAGTGGGACCTATTTAAACCCATTATAACCAATTAAAATATATATTGCAAAAGATGAATGAGGTGTGATTAAATATATAAAAGTTCCTTTGTAACGTCCTCCTATAGTGTTTTGTATATTTTGATATTTAAAAAAAGTCTCATAATTAAAAAAAGTGGAAAGTGAAAAGTAGTTTTTAACACATGGGATCGTAGACCACATAGGGTGACGACTTTTAGTATGGACACATTGTCACTTCTAGATTGGGTTTTTGTTGGAGCTCAACAAGGCATGGTGTAGAAATCTACCACCTGTAGAATTTGAATTTGAATCGTGGACCTCATATTTCAAGTTACTTCATTATTAGGCCTGCTCAAACAAAACAAGTTATTCAACTAGGACAAATCACTTGGATACACTACCCATGTGCTATAGGTGAGTTGGAGAGGGTAGGGCAATCCTCCAAGGGAGGTCATTGGTTCGAATCTCCATCCTACCAAACATACATCAGGTACCCAAAATCCAATTGATAATGCTGGTAGGGTCAAGGTCGGGTGCAACTCTCGGGTGATTTTGACGATGTAGAACTCTTTGGTCATGGACTCTCGGGTGATTTTGACAGTGTAGAACTCCCTGGTCGTGGTTTCTCAGACCAAGGCGGCCCTGCAAGGGGTTTTTCGCTAAATAATAAAAAAACAATCGCTTGGATACAATGTTTTAAGAGACTAAAGTTTAGAAAACAAAAAACATATAATTCCATATACTTTGGTGCTTCAATTTAATTTTTCATGCACTAAAAATAATAACAATGCACTATAAAAAATGTAGACGTAATAAGAAAATAAATTTTATTTATTTTCACCATAAATGTCTACAATTTATTTCCTCTCTGCGTTCACATTCTTGTTCTATTTATAACTAAATGCCACATCTTATTCAAATTTGCTAAGAGATATTGTACTCATGCTACTACAAATTGAGGATTTAATAATTCATATTGACACTTTTTTCCCCTACCATTTTATGTTTCCACTAATGAGAAAACCATTATTAGCATAAATCTAGGTATAATAATTCCTCTAAATACCACATCTTATTCAAATTTGCTATGTTATGTGATCTTATTTAATATTAATATTATGTTATGTGATCTTATTTAATATTAATATTAAATTAATATTATGTTATGTGATCTTATTTAATATGTTCAGTAATTTAGATGTAATAGTGTTGTTTTGTTATGAACAAAAATATTTCTCTTTAAAATGTGTAAAAAAATATCAATATGCTAGTGAATAATGAATAGGTTGTTAGAAAGCACTACTATATTTTCAATTGCATTATACTAAGCAAATGCATCTTCATAGTTCAAACTTAAAATATGAGTAATAAACATGATTAGAGTCCAAAACTTTTAGAATTAGAGTCTCATATTATAGTGATATTACAAAAATTGTTAATGCAGTGTTGGAATATGTTATTCTTTGTTTTATTAGAAAGAATGAGAATCAAATTAGCTAAGCATAATTGATTATGGTTTCTTGAGCATTTATTATCAATAGTATCTCTTGAAAGTATAATCATTCCATATATTGATAATATATGTGAGACATGGTAATTGCAAAATGAATATTAATAATATATATTTTTCAAATAAAGTAACTTGATTGTAGAGGAGATAAAAAATATATTAGTTTTTTAGTTCCTTGGTAATGGCAAACATGGGCCTTATATTCTACTCATGCTATTTAAACATTTAACTTATGGTTGTAGCTTATGAATGATATTCACACACTTATTTCCTAGTTGCAACCACTTTATCTTTCAAATAAAAAATATTTAAATTAAATATAATCATTACCTTTTAGATATTATAGGTAAAGTAAACAAAATAATACATAAAAATATTCTCCCTTTATTTTGGCATCTTTTCTCCATTATGCAAACCTTGTATATATTTAGTAATCCAAAGCTTTTATGAAGAACCTACAATAATATTTTTTTATGAATGTAAAGGCCTAACTTTTAATTAATTTAAAATACAAGTCCCTTATCTAAATATGTTATTTTGCCAGTTTATAGGAGCACAATTGGGCTCAATCATAGGGAATGCCATCTCATAATGGAGCTAAACATTGTGAGGAATCATTAGGTATTTGATTAGGATCTAGAAATTGATCTTGATTTAATTACTTGTGGAAATTCATTATAAAGTTTTTCCTATAAAATAGTGTCATTCATTTATTATCCTTTCATATAATTCTAGATCAATCTTGTAAAAAGATAAGTCATTGCTAGGATCATCTTGTAGTAACACACTAACAATGATTGACATTCTTTTGAATAATTGAATTACATAATTATTTGCATTATGAGAAACATTATTTATGGCTTGACATTAGATTTAGTTTATAAAGCTACAAGATTATGTTTCTAAGCAATATGATGGGTAAAGAGTTTATAGTTGAGTGAAAATATTTTTTTACATGAGAAACATCTCTTTTTACAAGACCTTAAACAATGATATAGCTCTTGAAAAGTTAACATCCATTGTTCAAATCTTCATGATAATCAGTAGTGGTTCTTTTTTGATATTGCATTTGAAACTCCTTAAATATATGTCATTGTGGCATGAGTAAAAGGAAATAAAATAAGTATTACCAATAAGTAAATCTATGAAATATAATTAATGAGAATAAGATCTAGTGGGCATACTTCTAATTAATAACAAGTAACCATATATTGATAGAAGAACAAGAAACAAAATTTTGGTTATGGTATAGTACAAATATTGTGAGAATATCTTCTCTAACATTTTATTAAAAACAAAGTTTTACAATATATAGATTGTGATCACTCGTATGGATTATATTATCATCTAAGCACATAAGAATGAAAACTAATAAATTAAGTTTCTACCATCATAAAACAAGCTGAAAATCCAAAACTTTGATTATATTAAGATGATGCTATCAATAATAAAAATTAATTTGTGGATTTTTGGTCATTACCACTGAATCAAGAATTATGTGTAAGAGGTCTAGACCTAATTAGAAGGAAGATCCACTTGCACCTGTAACACTATGAGTGTTTCTTTTTAAAGTGAACTAAAAAGGGAGAAATAAAAAAGGGTGAGCCATGATATATAAACAAAACTTAAGATAAATTATACCCAAAGATGTCCCCATAAGCCAAGTTTTTTAAAGATGTTATAAACTTGGTTTTATTTGTAATGATTCAAGAGTGTTGCATTTTAAAGTGAACTAAAAAGGGAGAAATACAAAAGGGTGAGCCATCATATATAAACAAAATTTAAGATAAATTATACCCAAAGATGTCACCATCAACCAAGTTTTTGAAAGATGTTATAAACTTGGTTTTATTTCTAATGATTCAATTTTATAGTCATCATATGCTATCTTAAAGTTATTTAGGAGGATTGATAACTTCATAAGCATTTATTCAACACTTCCTCTTTTAGGAGTTAGATCTACAAAATATTTAATCACAATATCATCAATTTATAGTTATGGATCATAAATTGATAATGATGTGAAAACTATAAATATATCTTTAGTTACATAGTTTAAAAACTTATGTTAGGGATTAAATTATTCATTAGATTGGCCATATACCACTTCGTAAAATAGCTTGAAATATTATTCTTACAGTATTGACCAAGCTCAATATGAGCCGTTTCATCATGTCTCTAAGCCTTATGATTGATTTTCCAATGCTTTTAGAATGGTCATATTCTAAAGAAGTTTATCAAGTGTAGTTGGAGAGGATATTTTATCAGCCTTTAAATTTATTTCCTTTGTTATTAGACCTCTTATTTTCTTTAAGTAACACTATTTCAAGTGTAGTCAATGTGATCGCAAATACAACTTAGATAGTCTTATCTTAATAAGGAAATCAATCTTGTGTTCTATCAAAAAGAGATTCAAATTGATATCTATATATTCAAATTGATATCTATAGTTGATGTTTGAATTCACTACTAGCATGTTATATACTTTGGTGTTGACACATTTATGAAGACTAATATATAGTCCTTGAACTTATGGTTTTGGTTACATCATCTCCATGACATGGGCTACCATATTGATATTTGATGAAGATAACTTTGGGTCCTTGTAAAAGTCCCAACTCTATGAGAATTATTCTTAAGGATCTAGAGCATGATCTCATGATATTAATTGAGCCTTACAAGGTATTCCAAACCAATGGCATACAAATCTACTTTATCTTCTATTGTATTAGGCATGGAAATATTTTTTCTAGTTCACTTTTCAAATTATTTGGTATTTATACATCTTGAGTTTATTTAAACAATCTTGGTAGTGAATAACACACTATGAGAGCTATCATGTATAATTACTCTTAATAATATTATCTTATCTACCTCTTATTTTAGTGCGAAGCTCTTGACATCATTTTTTCCACTCGATTATAGATTTAATCTCCAATGCTTTAATTTTTAGTTGTATTTTGATTAGTGTGGAATCATGTTGTGCCATCTTGTGGAATCGTGTTTAGCTTCTTAAAAAATAAAAGGTTTATATAACCTTTTTAGTTAACTATGTAAGAAATATTGGATGGGAATTAAAGGCTCGTTGTTATTAAACAATATGATTTTTACATAGCATACCTACATTATACACCTAGGTACACCCTTGTTGGATCTTAGGTTTGTTTTCTATCTCTTCTAAGGATTTTTTATCATCAAAATCCTCTAATAACTATCATGGCTTCAAATATAGGAACCTATTTAAAGTAGATGCCCAAGCAATTCAAGAGGTAAGATTTCAAGAAATCAAGGGTGACAAGGCTACTAACAATTAATGTGTTGGGGTAAGCTTATTATCATGTTGTTATAAAGAGGAGACTCCAAAATTAGAGGGTGTAAATACCTAAGGATAAAAGGAAGTGTAGTGCCTTTAACAACTTACTAAAGGACATGGATCCCTAAAAAGGATAAAAGGAAGTGTAGTGCCTTTAACAACTTACTAAAGGACATGGATCCCTAATAAGCTTTGATAAGATCAAATGTTACTAATTTTAGAAAAACTTAAATTCTGAATTTCCCTCACTTCAACTCAAACATTTGATGCACTTTGATTGCTTCAAGTAATTGTATCCCTTGGTGAACCACTAACTTGCATTGGTACTATTTGTAAATAGGAGAATGGTAGATTGTGACACCTGATCCATCTTAGGCACATTTATATACAAAAAGTCTGGTTAATTTCATCAATTCTGGTTTCATGTTGATCAAAGTAATATTAATGTCACCTAGAATAGGTAAAAATCAAGTTTTATAACTATACAAATCCACCAAGCATAATATGTTGGGTGGGAGGGCCAAAGCCTCAACCACTTGAGGGCCCCTCATTGTACTCTATAGTAATTAGTTTGTATGTTCCTAAAAAATAAACCCAATGACCATTTGTGGAGAGAAACAAATGATTTGCTTAGGGGCTAGGATTTGAACCTTAGACCCATTGGATTTTGTAATACTGTCTAAAAATGAAAGAAAATTAATACATTACCTGGAAACAAGAATAGTTTATGAAAAGAAATTAGACGATATGGAGGGTGTTTATAGACACCAATGTAATATCAATGAAGGAAGGAATAAGCACTCAAACCAATAATCAAATGGTTGGTCTCAAGGGATATAAATACCTAACTAGAAGCGATCTTTAGGTCAAGTTAAAAAAATTAACCTTTAGGTTTATTAATAAATATTGTAATAAGCCCACCTATACAAGGCGTACAAAGGACCAAAGGGCTATACAATAAATATAATACAAAAGCTAGTCATGGCACAACATGCTCAATAATGCCTCAAAAATAAA